>PVKN010018424.1:0-16852 GCA_004027915.1 Capromys pilorides
TCACTTAATATATTTATAATATCATTCATTGAATCTAGGTGTTTTCAGTTAAAGCAATAAAGTTATGCAGAATGCTTCATTTGTTCTACCTCATATTAATGATGTAATTATGGCAGTCAGAATTCATTCTTGGTCTCTTAGCCACTGCTAATTTGTTATTCATTAGTTTCTGTGGGCCTATACCATATTAAGCATTGGAAACATAAACACAAATATAATTCATATATATTAGAGTTTAGGTGAGGACATAGAAAACAATGTAATATCACTTGGGAAGCTGCCTAACGTATAAGCAAAAATTTCTGCTCTACTTTCATATGTGTGCTATTTTTTTTTTTTTTGCAGGACCAGGGTTTAAACTCATGACGTTGCACTTGCCAGGCAGGCACTTGTGCCTTGGAGCTATCTCCGCAGCCCCACTTTTAATGATTTATTTTCCAGAGAATTTGTATTAAGATTTTTTTTAAAAAAATAAATGCAATAATGACTTTTGCTTTAGATTAATTTCTATTTGTTTTTTTTTTTTTAAGAATTTATTTATTTATTTATTTATTTATATCTTTTTGAAACAGGGTCTCCTATGCAGTTAGATTAATTTCTATTTGAACTGAATGTTTTAAAAAGAATTCTGGGGGCTGGGGAGATAGCTCCATGGCACAAGTGCCTGCCTGGCAAGTGCGAGGTTGTGAGTTTGAACCTCGGTCCTGGAAATAAAACAAAACAAAACACAAAGGGCTGAGATTACACGTATGCACCATGACACCAGGCCCTTGCATAAAAACAATTCTGTTTCTTTATTTGAGATTTTGACAAGTATTATATACCAGTACCAAAGGCTGGGCTCTTGGAAGCCGCCCCTCTGGCCTGAGAAGGTAAGAAGTGCTGTAAGTGTTTTCATTGTTGCATGAGATTATTATACTACCATGCAAGCTAAGGTAGTGCAAAATACTTGTGTTAATTCATGCATACTAGAACATTCTGAAAAATCCAGAGTTGGAGTACTAGATGGGATGCCGAGGAAGTAAAGGAGAAATAGTATTCACAAGTAAGTTTATATTCTTCACTGTAGTAGAACAGAGCTTCTCAGACGGGAACTATTGACATTTTGGGTCTTCATTGTACAGGGTATTTTAAGTGCTGTAGGTGTTTGTTTTGTTTTTAAACAGCGTCCTTGGCTAGATGTCAGTAGAACTTTCAAAATTCAAAAGCAAAAAGTCCTCAGACCTGGCCAAGGATACCTGGTGGCAAAAGTACTCTACATTGACAATCATTGTACTAGGTCTAATATTTAGATGTGCCTCATAATCAGAAATCATTGTCTTTGGATACATGACTATACTTGTCCTCTCTCTGTTACTATAACAATACTTGCTGGAATCAATGTGTAACAATAAAAAGTGCTTCTAGCTCATGATTTTATTATTATTATTATTATTATTATTATTATTATTATTATTTGAATTTTAGGCAAGGGTCTACAGGATGTTCAGGGTCTCACTACTAGATCCAACTCATAGTGATATGCCTGTTTACAGTCTCGAATGAGCTGGGATTACAGGCGTGCACGCCACGCTTAGTCTCAGTGTGCCCTGAGGGTGGGGCCGGCATAGGAGGCCCAGGGATTGAGCCCCCAGCCCCTTTGCAGGTGTTTTAATCCACTGAGCTATTTGGCTGCCTCTTTAGCTCATGACTTTATTTTATTTGTCTTTTTAAGACAGGGTCTCGCTTTGCAGTTCAGGATGGCCTTGAGCTCACTTTTGTAGCCCAGGCTAGTCTCAAATTCACAGTGATCCTCCCAAGTGCTCCCAAGTGCTTGGATTACAAGTGTGCACCACCAGGTGGCTCATGACTTTAAATGCTCCAGCTTATATTCAGTGTGTTTCAGCCTTCAGTGTGGGTGCCAGGTGGCAGTGGTAGAGAATTCTTAGGGTATAGAATGACTCAGTTAGAAAGAAAAAGAGGGGGCTGGCGAGATAGGTCAGTGGCCTAAAGCGCTTGCTTAGGCAACTGCAGGGACCGTGGTTTGATCCCTGGCACCACATGCTGCGCCAGCCCCATCCCCAGGGCAGGCTGGGGGGCAGGCTGGGGGACAGGCTGGAAAGACACAGCAGTAGGAATGAGAAAGTTAGACACAAGGAAAAGCTGGGCTAGGTGGTCGCTAGTCTGCCTGATGGACAAGACTAACTCAGCAGACACAGCAGACAATCCTTTATTTATACTTCTGCAAAGTTTGTGTCACATGACACAAGGCTGCCCAGCGACCAATACCTGGCCTGAGCTAGACAGGATGTTTTTCTCAGCACTGGGGTAGCTTCCTGCTCCAGGCAGGGAGGCCCAGTCCCACCTACACAGACTTGATCAATCTCCTGGCTTCCTTGGGCTCCAAACACCCATGGAGAGGTATTTCAGGGTTAACTCACTCTTGTTGAAATCCATTACAGGGCAGCAGTCATTCTCTTTCTGAACCCCAGTGTTTTGAGGTTCTGGGCTGGTACCGCCCACCCGCACTCCCTGAGCCTGGGGCTTGTAGAGATTAAGATGTGTTTAAAAACTGGGATGAGGGAAAGGAGAAAAGCAAACAAAGAAGGAAGGGAAAAAATGGATGTGTATATGTACAGCATGGCTTGGGTAATTGTACTGCTGGTTTCTGCTGGTCTATTGAAAGGAGCAGTTCATGCTTAATTTTTTGGATTTTTTTTTTGCTTCTTTTTAATTGTTTTTGGACCAATTTGGCAAATGCTTCTATCTGGTAATCTGAAGACAACAAAGAACAATATAACAATCACTGTTAAATTCCTATCATTTTGTGTAGTGAAATTCTGTATCATTTCCAGTTTTGTTACTAATTTTTATTCTCTTTAAAAATTAAAACAATTGCAAAATTAAAATTAAGAAATTTTTTAAAAAATGTGATTGATCCAGGCTTGGTGCAGCATGCCTGTCATGCTAGCACTGTGGTGGGCTGAGGCAGCGGACCCTAAATTTGAGTCCCGCTTCTGAAACTTAAGTGACTTAGGCGGCAGAGATCTAGCCTGGTATAAGTGCCTGCCTGGGAAGCGCAAGGTCCTGAATTGGATCCCTTGTACTACCAAAAAAAATGAAAACAAAAACCAAAAAATTCCCATAAAACAAACAAACAAAAAACTTAGCGACTCAGTAAGATACTAAAAATATAAAAATAGTAAAGTGACTATAATGCAAAGGCTGTTGGTTCAACTTCTAGTACTATAAAACAAAACAAAATACACAGTACAAACTCAGACACCCACAAAATCAAACACAAAAAACTATGTGTAAATATAGTGGCATTTTTATTAACAGATTATATTAAAAAATAATCTTTATAGCAAAGTCCATGTATTTGCAGTAACAACACTTCTTTATAAGTCATTCAAAAATACTGTATTTTCATCTGGACATAGCAGAAAACATTTTGACATTTTCTTTTTCTTGAGAGAAGCTCTAAGTAACATGAAATTTCCTAGATTGGGTTCTGAATCCTGCAAAGACCATTTCCTGCTCTCTAGTAACCATCCTGTAAATTCTTTCCTACTTTAATAGAGACATTTCTTCCTTTAAAGTGTCCCACATATCATCTAGTGGCATGTCTCCCCCTGTTCCTACCTTATAAAAGTAGCTAAGGCCTGGTACCTGTCATAAATACTTATTACCTGTGTGGCTTTGAGTCTACATCAGGAGACCAAGGACAGATGCATTAATTTTAATTGTCAAAGGGAAGATTCCACTTCTCTCTCCCACTTTAATTTCAGACGTCAGTCATATAAGGAGCTGAAGTGAGAACACTTTCCTGCAACCAAATATTGATAGTCTTTGTAGGCCACCTTTTTAAAAACTAATAGAGAAGTCTCAGATGAGAACTTCAATCTGCACAAATTGTTGTAGGACTTTCTCACGAGGAAGGCAACTGGAGGAGGAGTTGGTTCCAGCTAAGCACTGTTGAGGTAAGAGGCGGATCCCTGGAACAGAACATGCATGGCTGTTCTGATGTCTTACACAGTGTGTCTACCTCAACCTCTGATAATCAATCTTCTGTTAAAATACTGTCTTTTTTTTTTTTTTATGGCTGACTCATCCTGCCCTGGGGGTGGGGCTGGTGTAGCATGCAGTGCCGGGGATTGAACTGTGGTTCCTGCGGTTGCCTAAACTTGCCTAAGCAGGCACTTTAGACCACTGAGCTATTTCACTGGCCCCCTGTCTTTTATTTTTATGCACAGTATTTTACTTAGCTTAATTAGACCAAGACCATAAGCTCTAGATCTTTTGGAGTCTACATTGTTGATTCTACATCATACCATTTCTTTCTACTTCCTTGAGACTCATTTCCAATCAAACAGACTAGAGTTCACCTTCTAACACAATGAATATCCTGATGTTTTTCATAGAAGAATATTTAGTTCTTTTGGAACTATTTTTGTCCACCAACCGCTTTAGTTGTAGATGACCCAACTTTTGTAGTTACAGTATGTTTAGATTCTTGAATGGGTTCAATGAATGAAAAATGCTGCTTATTTAGATTTATTGACGTTGAGCCTAGTAATCTAAATGAGAAAAAGGTGACTAATTAGTTTTGGAATTGTCCATCAGCTACCACTAAACATATTGAACAACGGCTTCTCTTAATGTTGGCGAACTTGAAATTACTTCTCTTTTTAAAACTGAAACCTAATCTTTGTTTCTAAAATTTGTTTGCAAGTTTGATAGAATTTTAGTGTACAGGGCTGGCTGACAGCTCAACAGACTAAAGCGCCTGCTTAGGCAGAGCGCAGTGGCAGGGATTCGATCCCCAGCCTGTGCTGCTGGCCCCGCCCACAGGGCACACTTAGAGGGTGATTGAGACTGGTCATGGTGGCGCGTGCCTGTAATCCCAGCGCTTGGGAGGCTGAAAACAGGAGGATCACTGTGAGTCCAATATTCATGGTGAGATTCTGTAGACCTTGTCCTTAATACAGAAAAAAAAAAAAAAAGAATTTGAGTGTAGAAAAAAGAAGAGATTCTTTTTGCATTTGCACAAAAGCACAAATGTGTACGCATATATTTCTATCTACCTACATATATATGTATGACTATACATAGAAACTGCAAAATTTTTTACAAATTTATATTTTAAAGCTCTTGGGGCTAACAGGATAACTCAGCAGACTAAGGGGCCTGCTTGGCAAGCTTAGGCAAGAGCAGGGACAGTGGTTGGATACCTGGGACCACATGCTGTGCCAGCCCTGCCCCTAGGCCAGGCTGAACTGACCAGAGTCCAGGCATAGTGGCATATGCCTATAATCCAGCATTGGGGAGGCTGAAAGCAGGAGGATCACTATGAGCTGTGTAGTGAGACCCTGTGACAACCAAATACATTAGAAATGAATAAATAAACGAAGCTTTTATTAGGTTATATTATTTCTATATATTCACATATGCATGTTTACATTAGAATGAAATTTAATAATTTCATAATTTACCTCATTATAAAATATCTATTCTTATTTTATTTATTTTATTAAAATTATTTTAAATCATTTGTTTATTTATTTATTTATTTACCTGGTACAGGGTCTCGATACAAGCTCAGACTCATAATGATCCTCCTGTCTCAGCCTTTCCAGTGCTGGGAGTACAGGCATACGCCACCACACCTGGTTTCAGTGGCTGGCACAGTGCTTAGATGGCTGAGCTATTGCCCCAGATCCCCTATTCCTATTTTAAATAAATCACCTTGGTCTCTTTGAAAATGTTATAAAAAATGGCTTTTAAAATATTTTATAGCCAGGGCTGGGGAGATAGCTCAGTAGAATAAGGGTTCCACAAAAATAAAACAAACAAACAAACAAAAGACAAACTTAAATTCACACCTGTAATCCCAGCACTTGGGAGGCTGAGGCAGGAGGATCAGTGCAAGTTCAAGACCAGCCTGGGCTACAAAAGTGACCTCAAGGTCAGTCTAAACTTATTTTTTAAGACCTTGTCTCAAAAAAAAGGATATCCAAATGCTTCAGGATTGACATACGATGCAGCACACATTCACTTAGAAAGTAAATTCACAGAAAAGAGGATATATGAGACCAACTAACCAAGCAGGGAGTGAATTTCAAATTCAGACAATACAGAAATTAACACAGGCGAGCTCATCAGCTTCCAGTCGTCCCTTTTGACATAGCCAGTGGCTCTCCCTCAGGTGATTCCAGCCCGTGGTTCATTTCTTTTAGGTCATATGATTGGGTAAATGGAGAAAGGAAGTGCTTCTGGCTAATATTTAGCCCCTTGATGCCAGCGTTCATGAGCACGCTGTGTCTCTCCTCTGTTGATGATCTGAGCATTTATTTTGTTACACCTAAATTTTGAAAATAATTTTAGTCTACGACCATTTAAAGGGGACCCAGATGGGATCAAACTGAGAAGGAGCAGCTTACTGGTTTTTTGTTTTGTTTTTTAAATGTATTTTAGTGTAGGGTCTGCAGGGTCTCACTATGCAGGTTGGACTCCTAACGCTCCTCCAGTTTTTAGCCTCATAAACGCTGGGATTACAGGTGCACACCACCACACCCAGTTTCAGTTGCCATCTCAGCGCCCTGGGGGTGGTGCCAGCATCACATGCTGGGGATCAAACCCTGGTCCCTGCCTCTGCCTAAGCAGGCACTTTAATCAGCTGAGCTATCTGACTGCCCCCAGTTTACTGTTGTTGAGTCAACGTGATGACAGTCCATACAGACACCGATCAGCATATGTGGCTATGCAGAGATCATGTTGTAGGTTAAAGGGAGAAGTTTTTAAATTCCAGGGACACCTGGGGGCAGATGGAGAAAATATGAACAGAGGAGCATTCGGTGGCAACTGGGACCTTTTTCTATTTCTGAGCTTTGAGAGGGAGGTGAGGAAGTTGTAAGAATGCTTTCCTGAGAAAAAGTGTTACCTGTAGGCCCAGGAGACTGCAGCCGGGGCCGGGCTTCTACTCCCCAGGTCTGGCTACTGTGGGAAGACACAGAGGTCATGGCAGTGACTGCAAGTTTTTCTGTTAGAAGGCAACTTCCAAAGGGAAAATTTGGGGGCAGATAACATAGTGTATTTATCCTTTCCTTTTTGAGACCTGCAGAAATACCTGGGCAGGGACCCTTCTTGGTATTAAGACCCTTTCCCTATGAACCCATGGGTAGAGTGAACGTGTGACTTTAATTAATTAATTAGTTAATTAATTAATGTTATGGCGAGCTCAGCCTGCCCTGGGGTTGGGGCTGGCGCAGCATGTGGTGCTAGGGATTGAACTGTGGTCCCTGTAGTTGCCTAAACTTGCCTAAGCAAGTCTAAAGACTGCTGAGCTATCTCGCCGGCCCCAAGGTACTTTATTTTTATTTTTTAACATTTTTTTGTGGGACTGAGGTTTGAACTCACAACCTTGCACTTGCCAGGCAGGCACTTGTACCATGGAGCTATCTCCCTGGCTGAACTTGTGACTTTTAAAAAAAATTATTGATTGATTGATTGATTGATTGATTGATTTGGTACAGGGTCTTGCTATGCAGCTTGATCTTGTGGCGTTCCCATCTCAGCCTCCCCAGCACTGGTATTACAGGCACGAGCCACCAAGCCTGGACCCGGTGGCCAGATCAGTGTGGGGTCAGCACAGCATGCGGTACTGAGGATCAAACCCAGGTCCTTGCACTTGCCAGGCAGGCGCTTAGACTGCTGAGCTATCTCCCTGGCCCAAACTAGTGACTTTTGGACTGTTTTACAAGCTGGTGGGATCCAGACGCATCTACAATGTATGTACAGAGCTTCAAAATCACTGTGATTAACTTTTTTAAAAGACGGGTGCATCTAATTGCAAACAGTTTAAAACATACAAATGGCACTTGATTGATATTCACTAATATAATTTTGTTTCCACAATCTGGGTTAATTGTGAAAGTCTAAATTGTTTTTGTGCATATTAATGCATTTAATGAGTTGAGAAGGAGGGAGACAGTTTAGCTCAGAAACAATTTGTCAGAATTCTTCAGACGTAACCTACAAATTGTGTCTGTATTCAGAAAGATGATATTCTTAGTCTTGGAATTTTATTACATGCTAAATTTTCAGATAACTTATTTTGGTAATACAGTTAAGTTTATAATTCTACTTTATTTAATTAGTGCTAGAACATGCGTTAAATACATTTTATTCTAGTACGTGATCCTGAAATTTGGAGACCCATTAGCAAGAAAATTGTCTAAATATCCCATGCTATGTCATTTTATCTAAAAACTTGTAAAACACTTCAGATTGGGGATCACTAAAATAGTATGGAATATATTGCATCACTACTAATTTATTTTACTTTAAGTTCATGCTTCTACAGTATGTGGCAGTGTTTTATGGCTCTGATGGCTGATAAAATGTTGCCATTATAATACAAAAACATGGAGGTAGGGCCGAGGAGATAGCTCACTAGAATAAGTGCCTGCCTGGCAGGTGCAGGGTCCTGAGTTCAATCCCCAGTACTGAAACAAAACAAAACAAAGCAAAACAAAACAAAACACAGAGATATTTATTTCATTTGTACTACTTTACTATTAAAGTGGTATCATGCACATCTACTTATTAAGAGATGATGAACAAATTGTTAGCTCTTTTGGACTCATTTCTTTTTCCTTTTAAAAAAATTTTTAAAAATCTTTTATTTATTAACTTAGTTTGATATAGGGTCTCATTACGTACCTTGGCCTCGTAGTCTCACCCTTCTAGTGCTGGGATTACAAGCATAGGCCACCACGCCCAGTTTCAGGGCTGACATGGCATGCCCAGGGTTCTGGGTGTGGCTGGGCATGTGGTACCGGGGATCCAACCCAGGCCCTTGTGCTTGCCCGGCCTGCTCAGACCACTGAGCTATCTCCTGAGCCCTGGATTCCGATTTCCTACTTTTAAAGTAAGGGCAAAGGAACGCCTAACATTAATACGAGATGCACGAAAGGGTGGTGGTTCCCAGGCTATACATGCAGGGCTGTCCAACTCCCTTTACATATTGTAATTCTTATAAATAGTAAATGCTTGGCCTTACATTATGACTTTTTGACCTAAAAATCCAGGATTGTAATAGGACCATCTCCGTGTCTTCTATATGTAGATGGCCTATCAACAAAGGAGGATAAAGCATTTTTATTGCTATTTGCACCAAGTCTTCAGATCCATTGTTTTCCTTTGAAACAACTTTTATATCCATGTCCCTCACTCCTCCAAAACACCATAATTCTAGTCGGGTCCTAAACTCATGTTAGAATTACTGAGCAACACCCAAGGGGTGTCCGTCCCGATCACGCTCCTTCTACCTAGTGTGCACATTGTTGAGATGATTTTCTTTAAAAGTCACCTCATTCTCCTGACCAGGAAAGAAATTTTCAGTAGTTTGGTAAAAATGATCACATGTCTGAATTTCTTTGATGTCCATTGAGAACAAGCATAATTTTTTTCCGTCCCTCCATTTCTCTCCCTGTGTTTTCCCTCCGTGTGTGTGTGTGTGTGTGTGTGTGTGTGTGTGTGTGTGTGTTGTGTTGTCCTCTGTGCTTCTGTGGGCACTGCCAGGCTTAGAACGTTAGCACCACCTGGCAGGCTTCTTCCTCCAGCTTGTCCTCCAGGCGTCACTCAGCTTCGTTGTCCTTAATGCTTCTAATTCAAGTGATTTAAAAAATTACCAAATCCTGATGTCTAGTAGTCCTTATATACAACAATTGATAGACCCTGGTTATTTTGTATTGTGATTAAATATACTTTAACATAAAACTTTTGGTGACCAATTTTGAGAGTAGGTTCTTTTTTCCTTTTGGCTACTGTCGATAATGCTGCTGTACTACAACACAAGTATCTAAGTCCCTCTTGCCAGGTACTTTTGTGCGTATCCAGAGGTGGAATTATAGGTAGTATAGTAACTGTGTCCAAGTTTTTGAGGCCCTGCCAGTGTATCCTCACAGCAGCCACACCATCTGAGATTCCTGGCATCAAGATGCAGTTCTGCTTTCTTGCTACCCTTCCTGATACTTCTTCTTTTCTGTTTTGTTGGATGACAGCCCTTGCAGTTTCATTCTAAAAGGTGTTCCACAAGTCTCATGCTCCTCCCCTAGAGGTGGAGCTTCAGGAAGGTGACTAGGTCCGGGGGTGCTTTACTCATCAGAAGATGGACGCTCGGAGGAAGCCCCAGCTGAGTGAGCTGCTGTGGGTGGTGCTGGGTGGCCGGGCTGGGTCACGCAGTGGCCATCTACAAGGTGTACATTGTTGTCATTCCCACTCCCCTTTCCCTACCTGGTTGCCCTGGGTTCAGTAGCTTTTCCCTGCCTGTCTTTTCCCCGTGCTGTCTCTGTGTTGGAGCCAGTCAACCATGGACTGAACCCACGGAAACCCTGAGCCAAAAGTAAGCTTCTCTTTTAAGTTCTGTGAAAACAGGAAAAGTACCTGACTCAATAAGGGTCCCAATGGGTGTGAAGAATCTGATTAATATTTCCTTAATAACAGTAACAGTGAGCATGCTTTGAAGAGCTTCTTGCTGGCTTTCATTTCTCCTTGAGAAAAATGTCTATTTAAGTCTGTTGTCTGTTTTGAATGGGGCTGTTAATTCTTTGTTTTTGTTTTTGGGGAGATCTGAGCTTTTAAACAGCACACACTGAGGCATAGTTTATCAGCTATTTCCAACGAGTTGAAGCAGTGGACGGCCCATGCACTAAGGCCCTATGTTCATGATGTGCTGGGAACCACTGAGGAGGAAAGGGCTTCGCAGTGACCTTAGAAACCTCGCCTTTTGGGGCTGGGGAGATAGCTCAGTGGACTACCTGGCAGATGCAAGGACCTGGGTTCGTTGCCTGGTACCACCAAAAAAACAAGAAGAAGAAGAAGGAAGAGGGGGAGGGGGGGGGGAGGAAAAGAAACCTTGCCTTTTGAGTTAGATGACATGCTTTCTGTATGTTTTTGTCAGTCCCTTTGTTTGCAGCCTGTCTTGATCTAATTTGTAAATAAAGCTGGGATAAATAAGGTCTGGTAAATGCCACAGAGACTCACCTGTGAGGAAAGAGTGGAAACTTCATCAACGGGGAACACAACACCAAGCACACTGTGGACTGCTGTTTCTCCCTTATGGAGCCAGATGAGATTTCTTTAGAAACTAATTTTAATTAGTGTATGCTTACAATACATTCTAATTACAGAGAGATATAAAGACAGAGACAGAATCACTTTTGATCTCCTTTTCCTCCTTCTCTTCCCCTAGGAATCTTTTCCTTTTCTTTTTTAAATGTATCTTAGTACAGGGTCTACAGGGTCTGACTACACAGCTTGGACTTATAGTGATCCTCCTGTTTGCAGCCTCCAAGTGCTGGGATTACAGGCATGTGCCACCATGCCCAGTCTCAGTTGCCATCTCAGTGTGCCCTGGGGGCAGAGCTGGCACGGCACACCAGGGACTGAACCTTGGTCCCTGCATCTGCCTAAGCAGGTGCTTTAATCTGCTGAGCTATCTGGCAGGCCCTTCTAGGTACAATTTCTTCATTATCCTGTTTTGGAGAAATAAGGTTTTCCAGTGTGATCTTCTCAGGGTAGCAGCTTACATTTGGTTGTTTACCTATTATTTATGTCTTGATTTTTTTTGAAGGATCAAGGTTCAAACTCACGACATTGCATTTGCCAGGCAGGCACTTGTGCTATGGAGCTGTTTCCCCAGTCCCTAATGTCTTGTTATTTTTAACGTCAAATATTTAGTGGATCTCTAATGAATATGTTTAAATTTCCTTGAGACAGTTTTATTCAGTTTAATCACAGGAGATTTTACATTTTTTTGTGGTGATTTTAATTATTTCTATCATTGATTAATTGACTCTAAAATCATGGTCATTGTTAAAAAGGATCTTTATGTTTATTTTAATATTTAAGAAATTTCAAGTGAATCAATAAGTTTTGCTATATTACAAATAACCCTGAATTTGGTGTTTTAGAACCAAGACCATTAGCTCATTTGCTCAAAATTCCATGAGCCAGCAATTTTTCTTTGTCTTTTCTGTTTTGAGACAAAGCCTCAGTTTGTTTCCCAGGCTCGTTTTAAACTCATGAACTCCGAAGTTCCAGCCTCCTGGCTCGCTGGCACGACAGGCACGCAGCGGTGCGCAACAGCCCCGAGCTCAGCTGGGTAGCCTGCGAGTCTGTGTGTGCTCACCTCTGCCTTTCTGGGCTGGCAGGTGGCAGGCAGGACGCCTGGCCCCCGAGCTGCTCCAGGTCCCTCATCACACATCTCTGTCCTCTCGCAAGCTAGTCCACACTGCTGCGCAGGGTTCCGGACACGCTGGGTACCATCGGGCTTCACGCTTCAGCGTGTATTTGCCGAAGCCCTTTGGCTGAAGAATCAGCATGGCTAGGTCCAGATTTGAGGGAAAGAGAAATAGGTCCTGTGTTTGCATGGAAAGCACAGCAATAAACTGTCTTGATTATTTTGATTTGATTTCAGTCTACCACAATAGCTACATCAACACATGGCCTTGATTTTTGTCAACAGAGTATTACCTCCATATAAAAATGGTCTCTCAAATATAACATTTTCACAGTCTGTGTAGATTGAAGCAATAAATACAAAAACATGGACTGGCATGAGGCTTCAAAATTTGTCTTTAAAGAATTTTTCAACAGATTAAAAAGGTAATTGCCTTTTGATCAAGAATGTTAAGGTATGAGAATTACTGAAATGCCGGCGTCTGGCCTTCAGCACACGGGATAAAGGCCATTGGATGTTAGATGTTTTAACGTCAAATCACTCCAAGTAGCTTCACCCTTTTAAATTTTAACATCTATAGGCTATCAGAAAAGGGAGAAAAGGAGCAAAAAAAGCAAATATAGAATGACGTTATAGCCATAAATCTATTGAAGGTACCTAAGCTATTTGGAAGCTAATTATGACTGTGTGCAAAGCAAATGAAGTGAGAATTGAATTAATGAACACCAGCTCCCTCCCCCAGCTAATGAGGCGCAATTTGCGCCAACAGTGCTTTGAATTGAAAAATTAAACCTCTGGTGGGGAGAAGAAAAGGAACAACCCAAGTTAAGAATAGCACACAAGGCCAAAGCGCTCTGCAGATGTCTTCTCTGAGATGAAAACTCCTTGCTTGCTTTTCTGTGGTGCAGAAAACACAGGATCTCTGTCAACCCTACAGCTTTGTGATTCTCTTATCTTTCTTTTTCTTTTCCCTTGCCTCAAAAGACAAACCATAAATGATGGTTTGTATCAGCACCATAGACTCACTGTAATGTGAAAATGCTTCTGTGAGAATGTACTTCTAGGGCTGGTCAGATAGCTCAGTGGACTGAAGCACCTGCTTAGGCTGGCACAGGGGCCAGAGTTTGATCCCTGGTGTGCCATGTCGGTCCCGCCCTCGAGGCTGCCGAGATGTCGACTGAGACTAGGCATGGTGGCGCGGGCCTGTAATCCCAGCGCTTGGGAGGCTGAACACAGGAAAGTCACTGAGTCCAGTCTGTGTAGTGAGACCCTGTAGCCCCTGTACTAAATACATAAAAAACCCAAAACAAATGAAAAGAATGTATTTCTATTTCTTAGGCATTGCACTGAGCATCAGAGTAATGCTAGCATGACTTTTTCTTTGCTTGGAATGACAACATAGGTGATTTTTCATGAATTTCTTATATGCGCATATATATCTACATACATACATATATACACATACGTATACATACAGATACATATAGGAAAACCATGGGCTAAAGTAATTCATTTTATATGTTTCATAAGATGAGATAAGCAAGCATTTTTAATAAATTTTAACTTGATAAGCAAGCAGTCTTACAATATGAGTGACATGTGACACCTGATATCACTTGATCACAGCTGAGCCAAAAGTTCTTTTTCTGTCTCACTGTGGGATTGTGAGTGATCACCTCCCAGCAGCAAGAGGCCAAGGAGGATTCCTCCTCTGGAGAGGAGGAAGAGAAAAGGGTGGGAGTCCCTCCCTTCACATGAGGTTAGGGAGATGTGTGAAATGTGGAAATAGTGAAAAATTGTGTAGAAAACAATCATCCAAATATAGCTGTAGCAGTGTGAGTGATGAATCTGTTTAACGACAATGCAATGTCACATTTCCCCTTGTGTCTCGAAGGGGCTTTCACAGTAGCCCTGTTACCTCGAAACGTTACTGTAGTAGTCCATTCACTAGAGAACCCTGGGCCACCTTCTCAAAGCAAACTCCTCTGTGGACGCTGACCCCTTTGCATCCTTCAGGCTGTGATGGGTGGGCATCTGATTCTGGAGTTTTTCTTCTTGACCTAGTGCCAAATAGTCGATTCCTTTTTAGTGGTCCTGGTTTCTTCATCGGTCACACATTCTTTGGTCCCAAATTATGCATGGTTTCTTCTAAGCCCGAGATTAATATTTTCAAAACCTTCTGCTTTGTTTTTGTCTCCAGTTTTCATTATACATCAAGTTTAATGCATCTGGCACTACCCAGTCACATTGGGATATCTTAAAATTTCTCCTACTAGATCATTTGGCCCATTGATGTCACTGTTACTCTCCTAGGACCTTGGGACATGGGCAAAATGAAGAAGATTTTCTGTCATAGTGTAATACACATAGAGTCTACTCCAACTGCCAATGAAGTTTCCAACTGAAACTTTCCCTCCCTGGTCTTTCTGTTTGCACTAAACATTCTGGTCTTCTGAGTTTTGACCAGCTCACGCTTCAGGTTCTACTTGTACTATTCCATGGATTCCTTAGTCTACATTTCCAAACTCCTTCTATAAACCAGTCCCAAAGTTTTCTAAACATAGTCAGGTATAATCAAAGCAATAACCTCATTTCTCCAGTATAAATTTTCTGTGTTAGTTTTTCTGTCACTGGAACAGAATGTCTGGCACCCAAAAATTAAAGGGGGAAAGGTTTAATAGGCTCACAATTTGGGTTATTTAGTCTGTTGGCTTCAAGGTAGTGATGACATTACAGAAGGGCTTTATGCAAAGAAGCTGCATTATTGAGGGAGAGGGAGAGAGAGAAAGAGGAAGAGAGAGAGAAAGAGAGAGAGAGACAGACAGACAGACAGTGACAGAGACAGAGATAGCACAACCTTCAAAGAGAAGTCCTATCTCAGTTATTCTTCTCTCTTTACTGGAACAAACACCTGACATCCAAAAGGAAGGAAGGAAAGGTTTTTTAGCCCACAATTAATGGGCTAATTACATACTCGGCTGGCTCCCAGGCAGAGTGGCACATGGCATTGAACAACTTTTCGTGGTGGCAGCAAAGAGCAGAGAGCAAAATAGAGAAGCAGCAGCAACAATGGCAACAGAGAGGAAGTCTGGCTCCCTTAAATCACACTCAAGCTCTCCGCTCCAGGCTGGGTGTACTGGTCACATCCACAATCCCAGCAGCACTCACACCCATAAACCCAATGGATCATGAGCTAATCACAAACTCTGGAAGTCCACCTGATGACTGCAGAAGGCTTTGGGGGGATGACTAGGCACACACCAGAACAGACCCCAAGCTACACACTGCTTATACCCAGGCCTACCTCTCAACAGCACACTTATCCATAAACTCCTCATTGGCTAAACATAGCCCCGAACCCTGCCTTCAAACGTGAAACCTTGGAAACCTGTTGATTCAAGTCATGACAGGTTGATTTTGGCTCGTGGCTTTGGAGGTTGAGTCCATGGTTTGCTGGTGCCAAGGGACATACCTCATAGCAGAAGGATACATAGCCAGGAACCTACTTGTCCTATGGCAGCCAGGAAGCAGAGAGAATGGGAGACAGCTGGGGAACAGAACCTTCCCATGTGATGTTTCCCATGAGCCACCTGTCCATCCACCCAGGCCCCACTCCTAATAGCACAAGAACTCATCAATGAGTTAATGGTTAACATAGCCTTCCCATGATGCTTTGCGGTCTTTTTTCTTTGGGTACTAGGAATCAAACTCAGGACCAAGAACTTGCCAGGTAGCTGCTTGTACAGCTGAGCTCAATCTTGGCCCCAGCATCCCAAAGATGTAGTCATGTTTCAAAAACTTTAACTATGAGGATTTTGTAGGAGCATTTTAGATCTAAATCAATGCACAAGATTTTGAAATAGTTTTTAAAATTTAATCAAGGATTCATGAATAAATGTAGAGATAATAACTGATCTGCATAAAATACATGCACTTCTTAAGTATTACAGATTTTATATTTAGATTGTCTTGGAAAATTTTAGGAATGCTAGAAAAATATTGTAATGGTAATTTAAATGCCTTATTTGCTTAAGTCCTCTTAGTATCAGAATCATTTATTTTATAGAGAGCATGAAAGAACAATGTTATTATATGACTATTAAGAATAATTCATGTGAAGTTAGTTATTAAGCATTTAAATTTTTCATTCTTTTTTTGTGGGTACTGGGAATCAAACTCAGGACTTAACCCTTGCCTGGCAGGCACTTGTGCCACTGTGCTACATCCCCAGTGCTAAATTTTTCATTCTTTTTCAAAGAAAGGATTAATTAAAAGTAATTTTTCTTTCGTCTGTGGAGAAAATATTTCATTCTTCTAATTTATTCATTTTCTCCTATAAACTTAAAAATAATGGTTTCAATTGGCTTGTTTTAAAAATAAACTATCTGAGAAAATAATAGATAGCAAATACATATCATTTATGTTATAGTTTAGATTTTATCAGTTAACTTTCTGACATTTCCTTTTATCTTTCTTATGTATAGTATTTAAAACTAACTTTATTGCATTACATATTATATATTCCATATATGTAGTTTATATGTTCTGCATTTGCTTTTATTACTATCATGATACATAGCCTGTGATACAAAACATGTATCAGACTATACATTAAATATGCTCCAA
>PVKN010018425.1:0-16852 GCA_004027915.1 Capromys pilorides
GGCTCCTGTAATGCATGTCATTGCTTTCAGAGTGCTCAGACTACCAGAGATAGCTATGTAAAATTGGTCAAAAAACATTAAGCACTAACTATTCCTTTCAATAAACAATGAAATTAGTAATACAGTTAGCTCAGTTATCTTTTCTTTCTTTCTTTCTTTCTTTCTTTCTTTCTTTCTTTCTTTCTTTCCTTCTTTCTTTTCTCCTTCTTTCCACCTTTCTCCTACCCCAATTGTTCTTTGTTTCTGATGCGTTGCCCACCACCTCCTCTCCACCCTCCTCAACAGAAGTGGAACAGTCTCCTGCCTGCTTGTGGAATCCTTCCTACCCCTTCCTGGTCATGTGCCCTGGCAGGAAAGATTTCCTCTTCTTATTGTTGTTACTAGCGAATGCATCATTTTTGGGTAATAAATGTCTCCAGATTCTTTCTTTAGTGTAAACCAGTTTCACAGTGATCTGAGCACAAGGCAAATGCTCATGGAGAGTTCTGATATCCAAGATCTTTTCCAAACGAGTCCAAGGTCACGGGTTTCTATATCATTCACTCACCCTCCAGTATCAGAATTCTTCACTGCTAAGGTTTAAGTCTACATGGCCTGCCAAGTCTCCAATGCTCATAAGTGGGACTTGGTGGTGGTGGTGGGGGGTGACTGGATCCAGGTGTGACGCTCATCTTATATCCAAGATCTTGGATATGAGACCTCTGCATGGGCATTTGCCTTGTGCTCAACAGCGTAGCCCACCCACTGTTGAGCTCATAGCTCAGTGTGCCACTGGGAAGCGAGGCTTGGTCTGGGGAGGTGGTCACCAGGTCGTGGCCCGGGAGAGTCCATCTCCCCCAGCCACACACACCCCTTGATCTCTCCTTGCCTCCTGCTTACTACACTGTGAGCACGTTCTCCTCTGCCGGGCCCCTCAGCCAGGCCAGCTTGTTCCGGAGCCAGGCAACTATGGAGTGAAAGTTAAATCTTTCCTCCTTCAATTGTTGGCATCAGATATTTAGCTCTAGCACCATGAAAGCAACCAGGGCCCTCATGAATATGCTGCGTGTGCGTCTTGAACTTAGCAGGGCAATCATGGCTTAATCTTAATGTCTCAGTGCTCTGTTAACATTTTATTAGATTTATCCTTTTTTTTTCTTCTGTATTCAGGGCAGAGTCTACAGGGTCTCACTACACAGATTGGACTCGTAGTGATCCTCCTGTTTACAGCCTCCCAAGTGTGGGGATTACAGGCATGCGCCACCACGACCAGTCTCAAGCACCATCTTATTGAGCCCTGGTGCGGGGCTGGCACAACACGCCAAGGACCAAACCCCGGACACTGAGCTCTGCTTAAGCAGGTGCTTTGTTTTGTTGAACTGTCAGGCTGGCCCTCAACATTCCTTAATGTTTATAAAATAATTTGAGATATTTCATTATTGATTAAAATAAATGCATGTTTCATGCAAGCAAATTTGAATTTATTTAATGGTTAAATAGGTGCTATTTGCTTGAAAAGGAGAAATCGCAATACTAAATTACCACATATTTTGTTCTCATCCAAGAATGGCCATTACGTGCCAGAGACCTCAGGAGCACAGAGAGTACAGTGCTTTGCTGCTCTGCAGAGTTAGCTGCTTCTTGATTGGATTCCAGGAAGAAGGTCCCAGGACCCTAACTCAGAGCCTGGCTTTGTCTCAAGTTATAGAAAATGAGGAGATTTACCGAAAAGCAATGAGAACGCAGCACTGGTTTCACCTCTGTAGTTTTTTTTTTTTTTTTATATATATAAATATATATTTTAATCTTCAGAGAAACGTTTGTAGCCCTGCTGCCTGCAGAAGCGATGCTAGGATGTATTCTGCAGAACTTGCGAAGCTGGAAAGTCATAAAATATTCCTGAAGCTGGCAAGTTTCACAAGACGAAAAGTTCACACAGCTCTCACAAGTGGGCTAAGAAGGAGGCTGGTGTGGTAGGTGCCAGCGCAGCAATTTAAAGCCTCCTGTTGGACACAAGGCTACATTTGAATTTTTATCATGGAAAACAATGAGAACCTATCTGCTGTGCTTACCTTTCACTGGTATGTAAGATTTCTCTGTGAAAATTAAAAATATGAATAGAACCCTGCTCTGCCCTTTCCTCCTTTTTTCCTTAAAATAAGTTCAGAGTTTTCTCCATGAAGAATATTTTCATACTTATAGTTAATTTTTGTTTTTCTTTTCATCTAGCTTGCAAGCTAGGTGGCTGGTCTCAGCCAGCGCTTGTAACCAAGGCGTATGCTCAGCACCTGTGGGTGTCCCTGATTGGCGGGAGCCGAAGCTGCAGACTGGTCTGGAGGACCCGCCCTGTCTCTCCTCTCCTTAATGCTTCTGCCAAATGCCTCTGGAGAGCAATTCTGTCTGCTTGGACTGACAGCATTGCTAGAAAGCAGATCCACTGTCAGCGAGTTGCTGATGTCATGGAAAAATTACACATATGCAAGTTTATGTGGCTAAAACAGACCCGCATTGCTGCCTGTGAGTTTCATTTCTACAAATGTGTGCCTTTAAATGATTACCGAGGTGTGCATTTGAGGCAACTAAATAAATCTGCTGCCACATATCTTTTTAAATTTCCCAATGTACTTCACAATAATACATTTAGAAGAGGAAGTGGATGTCAAAATAAATTTATTGAGTGAATAGGCATAATGATTCATGTGATTGGTTTTACAAAATGTTTACAACAGGAGAGATAGCTCAGCAGCATAAGCATCCCCCTGGCAAGCACAAGGTCCCAAGTTCGATTCCTGGTACTACACACACACACACACACACACACACACAGACACAGACACATACACACACACACTACTCAGAGCAGTAATAAGCTTTAGCATATATTATGTGAAAGCCTTATTTAGTGGGTTATGTCTTCATTCATAGCAGATGCAGAGCTTCCTTAATGTATATTTACTTACCAATGTTTAATGTTTCCTGAAGTGGGTCAGAGATATAGCTCAGCACCTGCCCTAAAGCTCCAGGCCCTGAATTCAGTTTCTGATACAAAAGAAAAGATCACCTAAAGATTTTCATGGCCTCTTAAAAATGAACCACCACCTGGACTGCCACTGTTTGCTACCTCCTAGGACTGTATTTCTTACTTTGCTTAATGAGACCAGAGATAGACAGGGAGCATAAGGCATTAGAGTGCGTTCCATGCAGAACATGCAAAGTGCCGGAGAGGCAGCACAGAGGCATAGCGCTAGTCTAAACAGCTCAAGGCCCTGAACTGGATTCCCCATTCCTACCTCCCCGCCAAAAAATAACATAGACTGGAAGTCAAAATGTAGGATCTCTGACAAAAAGTCTTTGCCTTTCTGTCATAAAGGGATTGTCTATGCTTTTCATGCAGATGACATTTTAAAGTTCGCATTCATTTTTGTCTAATCCTTTTCTCCTTTAGCTACCAAGTCAGTTCCCATACAAGAGGGCAGTTCCCATCAAGAAAGGTAGGAAAGCTTTCTTACCAAAGCACTACACATTCTGCAAAAGCATAAAGTCTTTAAAAATATCATACAGTGATGGCACTGACAATTTTATTTTGACCCCAGATTAAATAAAACAAGACTCCATTTAACGTAGAAACACTCTTAGAAATTAAACACCTAAAAAATTTATATAGCAAATAGGAGGCAGGAAAGTCTGGCCTTGGATATGCCCCGCTATGGGAGGAGTGGTAAGCTGCCCACTCCCCATGCCCCCCATCTGGGATAGTTTTATTTTGAGAACAGGATTTTTAGAAAACTACTGCTAAGGAGTAACTCCATTGTACTGCAAATCATTCTGATACAAAGAGTAAATGAATCAAGGAGTGAATCACCTCATGAATATTTTCAGATAAGCTTTCACAGTGACAATTTTCCTTCTATCTGTGTGACATTCTAGCACTGTTATTCAATAGATACAACATAAAGTAACAGATCACACAGGACATAGGCTAGCGATCTTATAAAAGTCTTTAGGTCTGTTGTCAAAGATCAGAAACCCAAAGTACCCATAATTGAGGAGAAAATAAAGGACAAATCATGGGTGGCAAGAAGATGGATCTCTTGCAAATAGCAAGGGGACTATGGGAAGAAGGAGGCAGGGGAGAGGAAGGACTGAAAAAGAACCAAGATGTGCTAGGAGTGGAGCTCCTTCCCGGGACAGACAGGTTTACTGCATTCTGCAAATGCGTCCCACTAAAACTAAATTTTAAGAAGATGAACTATGTCACAGAATGTCCAAATTAGAGAAGACCAGGCTGACCAGAGTGGATAAAGGCAACGAAGAGAACGCTTTTCAATCAAGTCTGCCCCGGGACGAAGTAGTAACCCTGCTCCAGCCCCGCGTAGCGAACACGTGCCCTTCCAGGTGCTGCTGGTTTATCAGTGGGAACGCAGGCTCCGTGCAGTGGACCATCCTTATAGGAAAGATGGTAGAGCATAAGCAGCCATAGAATTGCTCCTCCTTGTCATAGTGGACCATTCAGGGACAGTTCCTGCCCTCCTGAGCCCTTCCTCAAATAACTCAAAGAAATCCTCAATAGCTCAGCCAAATCACGGCACGGACATTCTTATGAAACCTGCTCTTCATGCTGTGTCACCACCTTCCCTGTGGTAGGAGGCCTTTTTAGCAGTAAGAGCAATGAACTCGGGTGTGTTTCAGGTGGTTTTTTTGCTGTGGGATACGGAAAAAGGAACAAAGAAGAGACTACAAGAATGCGAAACCGTGAGGAGCGGTTATTACCTAAGTCCTGGAGGTCATGGCAGCTGATACCGAAAGGCCTGAGAGAAAGTCATGCAGAAGAATGGAAACAATGGGAAGCAAAGAACACATTTCTCTGCTGCTAGAATTTTGCATAGCTCCACCCTGCAGCAGCGCACAGACTCTGACTTACTGGATAAATTATCCGGTTCAAACAAAAGTATGAGGACCAAAGGCAGGAAAACTTTTTCTGCATGCTCTGTCTACATTACAATTAGTTTCCAGCTGGAGATCTGCGAAATATAGCAGGGGCCTCACAGACGGGATCTGCCTCCACCTCTTTCAGGAGTCTTGAGCAATATCGCCTCATGGCAGCAGCTGTTCAGAACGCTAAGGTTTGCGTGAGGTTTTCTTCAGCTGCCTGGCAAGTTGAAAGACAGTAAAATATTCTCAGTTCATTCGAGGTTCAGGTACCCCTAGGAGCAATTGTCTGTGTGGTCGGAAGGGAAGGTACTAAGATTGCAAAACAGAGAACAGGAGCTAAATGTAAACTGCCAGTGGTAGGAAACTCCAGCTGGGACTTTACTGCCAGTCACCAGCCATTAGAAAATCAGTAGTTAAATTACCCAGAGTGAACATCCTGAGGGGCGAAGCTAGCTTCAGATCACTGAGCTAACAATGAGATGGTGGGTTGGTAATGAGGCGAGAGGAAAGCCTGAGAAATACAGGTGAATTCGGTGTCTCTCCCTGTAGTGATAAACACTGTTTTCAAAAATATCTGCCAGAATATCAAATTCAGTTAAAAGATATAGAATGGGAGTTTTGAAGTTTCAAGGTGTTGATTAGAAAATAAATAGCTACTGGTATATGGCAATTAAATATGCATACTTTGAATGCTAATATAAAAATCTCACAAAAGTCATTAAGTAATTAAACTTGTCTAAATCTAAATTTAAAAGACAAACACTGAAAATCTGGCACTCGGTGACATCAGTTTTAAAAAGGAGCTTGTATAACACATGTGTCCCCTTTTGGATTTCCCTTATTGTACATTTTCTTAAATTCTCAAATAAGTTTAAATAATTTTATTATTAAAATGTGTATTTAAAAATGGCGAAATATGTGTGTTTACATTTAATGATTCGTGTCTTAAAATTCAACAGAATTCTCTATCCAGCCATCAGGGAAACACTGAGGCCGCTCCCAAATCCCTAGTCTTCATTCAGTTCTTGTTTTTATATTATATGGAATCCAAGGGCATGTGTAACAGAAGTGATGTCCCTTTCTAAGTCCTACAAGCCCAGCACTGTCCGCAGTTAGTCGCCCTAATCTTGCAGCAGTAGCAGGGTTGAGCCTTGACTCATTGTCTATGTTTAGAAGAAATAAAACATTTTCAGGTGAGGGTTTCTCCCCAATGATAGCATTATAATGAGTTGGAGCCCATCTCCCACGCAATGGAAAGCTGACAAAGGAAGTGCTTATTTAGAGGCTATCAGTCTACTTTTAATTTTGGCAAATTGAAGTATTGAATAACACAGATGATGCATTACTGAGAACCAAACGGGGCTGGCACATGAAAGTCAGTATGAGAGCTAAACAATTAATCTATTCAATATGTAACACAATTTGAGTTAAGTAATTAAATTTAAATATATCTTGATCCGTTTGAGAGGAATGGACAGTGTGTAGCAAAACATGAAGAGCAATCCTACCTAGATGAAGCTGCAATGCCAGGGCTCGGGGAGAGGAGCCGGGCCCGCTGTCCAGAGCTCATCTGGTGGGCAGCCAAATCACTAATAGTGAAACAGCGGAGTAGGGGCAGGTATCTGCATTGCTCCAGCCAGGCTAAATTTATGGCAAAATTACCCTTTATGAAAAAAGAGGCTAACAACATTATGAACTATTTGATGTATGATCTAATATAAACAGGAGAACACGAGAATACAGGTGTCCCTCTGCGTCTCGGGGTGGGGGTGGCGTTGGGACATGGTGGGGACCTGTAGCCACTGGAGTCCTCCCTGAGGTGGGACTGCCTGTGAGTGTGGTTGTCCGACACCGCCTAGATCACCGCCACCTCTCACAAAGGGAGTGCCATGTCCCTCGCTGTTAGGCGCTGCGTTCACTTCTCCCTGACCCGGATTTTCCGCCCGTGGTGGGTGAGTGCAGAAACGCAGAAAACTTGGAAACCTTGCGCTGTTCCACAGGTCCAGGCTGAGGAGCTGCTCTGGCCTCGTGTCCACGCTGATGCTGTGCATCCTCCGCGGGGCTGCCCTTGTCTCTCTTCGGGTCAGTGATTGTCACCATCCGTTCAAAATTTCTGGTTGTCCAAATCAAAGCAGAAGTCAGTCTCCACCAGGTTCTCTCTCCTCACCTGTCTCTGACCCGTCATCAAATGTGGATTCCCTGCAAAGCACCACGCGGCTTCAAGTCCTTGTCCATGCCCTCCTGCAGGACCAAAACCCCCTCACAGCGCAACTGCCCACTTAGGCCTCCCGCTACCTGCGTGGGGCTCTCACCAGGTCCGGGATGGTTCTTGTGAAAAGTGTCACGTGGCTGTACTTCTGGCTTGACACTGTCATTTTTCTCACATCATACCGAATTGAAGCCAAATTCCTGGCTTAAAATTCGAAGTGCCCCCTTATGTCACTCTGTACAATTGATCACTTACTTCATGAGTTTCACGAGCAATGCTAACATTCCTTAAGCAAACCCCAAATAGTCTTGTAGGATGTTTATACTTGATCTTCCCCCTGGAATATTAGAAACCAATGCACCACTTGTTGTTTCAGTTCTTTCTGGTCCTCATACTAGATGACGTGCTAAGCAAAAACCTCTCTGGCTATTCTATGTGAAATCACACAGTGCCTTAGATATTTTATTTCTCTTCACTTTATTCTTTTTCCACAAGATTCAGTCATATCTGTGTCACTAGGTATAATTTCACTCACATGCAAACATAGATGCATCGTGCCTGCACGTGTTCATGCAACCAGAAACTCTCCTTTTCTCACAATTGCCCCTCTGACATCGAACAACGCTCGGCAAACATCTGCATGGCCAGCTCACATTTAAAATAAAATAAGCTCTAAAAAGGGGCAATTTAGCTAGTAGCCCTATCTTAGTCACTAAATATATTTTGAATATAAGTCCCTAAGCAGATTTTAAAATTATCTTAGTAAATATCACTACTATGAAATTTCCATTATACTGAAATCAATATTAAAATTTCTGCAAGAAATAAAAATATACACTAACTTAGTATGCCAGTGTGAAAACTCTGCAGTTGGTATTGTATAGGAATAGACTCACTGAGGAAAAATCAGATGAAGATCTATATGCAGTAAACTTGTACTTACTGAAAATGAAAAGGTTAAAAAGTAATGGTGTTAGGCCACTCTGTTACTTAAGGACCTCTCTTAGTTTGTAGTGATTTTGAGATAAATTTTATGACTTTTTCCTCATTTGTTTAATTTTCAATAAAGGATAATTTTTAAAATATTGCTAGAAATGTCTCAAGTTTATCCTTCTTTACGATCGAGTAGGACTCCATTGTATTAAAAAAAAAAAAACCACATCGTCTTGATCTGTTCACTGATTGGTGGACATGTGGGTTCTTTGCAAGATTTAGCTATTACGTTCGATGCCACTGTCCACATGGGTGCACCCATATTGCTGTGTACATGTATTGCTGTGTGCCGATTGGGATTTTTTTTTTTTTTAACCTCATAAGGACTGGCTAGATTGAATGGAACTTCTAGTTTTGTTTTTCTAAAAATTCTGCACACTGATTTCCACAGGGGTTGCCCCAGTCTACACTCCCACCAACAGTGGAGAAGGGCTCCTTTTTCCCCATAGCCTTTCCAGGTTTCTTATTGGTTGATTCCTTGATGACAGCCATTCTTTCTGGGATGAGATGGAACCTCAGCCTTGTTCCAATTTGTGTCTCTCAAGCGACCAGTGGTGGGTGCACCATGAGGCCGTTCTCTTAAGCAAAATGAACTGGGCCCACCTGTAAATATCGTGTTGCTTCTTGAGTGCGAGCAAACTGCAGCACACATAAGGACCCAGATGTCTAATAGATGTTGTGGACTAGGAAGAAATTCTTCAAAAGGGAAGGGAAACTAGGGAGGGGAGAGGAGGAGAGCTGTGTAAAATTTCAGCTTCAGTCTGCTCCTCTGCCTGTATTTTTTTAAAAATAAAGTTAACAAAATATTCCCATTGAAATATCCTTCCTATCGCTTCTTGACCTTTAGCTAAGAGCAAGTGAAATATCCTTCAGGAACAAAGTCCCGTATCACGGGGACCTTTCTGAGACCCATACGGCGCGGCTTATCAGCAGCCTATTCTAGGACCTGCTTCTCATGAAACACACACATTTTACTCAATGCCACTTTGCCTTGGAGCCTGCTTAACTTTTTGATTGCTAATGGGCCACTTAAACCTTTTCAAATGTAACTGACCCTGTCACGCTTTCCGCTGACTCAAATCCATTATATTTTATACTTCATACAGTAGAACACTGTTGTTTCCTGACTATCTCCCGCTGACTAGGTCCTGATGACTTCTATTTCCTCAGCCACAATTACCTGCATTTTCTCCTACTTTCTTTCAAAAGGCTTGCCTCGTTCCCTTTTCCTCTTGTAGCCTTAGAAAGCCTCACTTTAGCCTCCCTTGTTCAAATACTTCCAGGATTGCTTTTACTCAGAAGTTTTCATTCCACCTGCATCAAAATCAGTCACACTCTTGTCCACTCAATAGTGTTCTCAAGAATTTTTTTTTTTTATTACAGCAAATTCTGCAGCACATCATGTTTATCAAAATTACAGGTTCCACAGTGCCATTTACTGGCTGTGTCTCTTCTGGCACCTGGCATATTTCTTCTGTCGTGTTTGCCATTTCTAATCGTGATATTATTTTGAGAGTTAAAGGCCGACACTTCCATAGAAGGTGTGGCGGTCTGGATTCACTGGATTTTGTGTGAACAAATTCACTTTACACAAGTGTGATGAATGCTCTGGGGGACGTGGCTTTCTATTGTCCTCCATAAGTGAAATGGAGAGAAAGGCGGTGCTGCTTGTTCCGGGAGCTAGAGAGGCAGAGCGTGGTCTTGATGTCTAGAGTCCTCAGGGGTCTGCACCATGGCTGTGAAGTTTTACTTTGAGATTCTTAAGAAAAATGAAAGGTCAGGATTCAAAGCTTCCCAGGCACGCTGCCCCCAAACTCTCTCCCCCTTGGCCCCACACAGAGCCGAACCCCAAACCACAGAACAGGTCCACCTGACTTTGACCTGGGCAGGCAACCATGGAGACTCTCTGTTGTTAACACTGAAGGGCCCCCACAGCCCTGCCAAGATTAGCTCTCCCTCAGCTGTTCTAGCCCCCCCACATCCTTGATCTGGCTGTTCCAGCATATGATCACCCTCCCTGTAAGATTCTATAAAATCCCGTGCTCCCTCCCCCCACCTTGTTTGCTGCTATCTTGGTGTGTTAGACAGGCAGCCTACAGGATGGCCCCAATAAATCTTCTACTCACGTCAGAATGCCTGGTCTGGTTGATTGCATGGGTTTGGACCTAGCAAAAAGTAGGAGAGGAGTACTTTGAAACTATGTAAACACTCGATGCTCATGAAATTTTCAACTATTATTATTACAACCCCTGGTTCACTTTTTTTTTTTTTTTGTATTATGGCTGGCTCAGCCTGCCCTGGGGGTGGGGCTGGCACAGCATGTGGTGCCAGGGATTGAACCATGGTCCCTGAGGTTGCCTAAGCTTTCCTAAGCAGGCGCTTTAGACTGCTGTACCGTCTTGCTGGCCACCTAGTTCACTTTAATTACCTCTCTCTCTTTTTTGCTCCCTCTCTCCCTCTTGCTATCTTTATCTCCATTTCTTTCTCTATCTTTATACCTTTTCCTAACATACATCGGCAGCTTGCTTCTTCCCATAAGAAATAGTCCTTTTCCATTACTCATTTATGCCAGCGTGGGTTCATAAATTACTTTATTCAGTGAGATAAAAACAATGAGTGTTTATCTTAGTCTGCAAAATGACCATCTCATGCCTATCTTCCCATGGTGAGGTTCTGACTCAGATCATTTATCCATTGGGAACAGAAATCCAAATTTCCTGTAACTCAGGAGAGGACTAAGTTATACAAAAAAAAAAAAAAAAGATGATATCTTGGTTTGTAAACATTTGCAGATTCAAGAATTCTGAGAAAGGCATTGTAGACCTCAGTCTATGTGTAGTGCTGTTGTAAAGATTTTATTGCTTTAAATTTACAAAATTCATACTGCATGTCATAGATTCTAAAAGATTCCTTCAGGGATCTGTGTGAGCACATACTATGACAATTAACTATGTGCGTATTCAGCTCCTCACGATACCTGGTGATGCACGGTACTCCAATCAGCGTTCTGCGAATGACGGAGAACAGCGAGGCAAGGCAGAGCACACCTGAGGCCCCGCACATCGGGAGGGCGAGGCAGGAGGATCTCAAGCCTGAACTTGGTCTCTCTTTTTTGTCTCAAGAAAAAGAAAAACTAATCATTAAAAGGCAATGTCTGTAGCTCCAGGCAAGAATCCTGCGTTCAATCCTCAGTACTGGAAAAGAGAAAGAAAAAAAAAAAAATGATATTTTGGTTTGTAAACATTTGCAGATTCAAGAATTCTGAGAAACGCATCGTAGACCTCAGTCTATGTGTACTGCTGTTGTAAAGACTTTATTGCTTTAAATTTACAAAATTCATACTGCATTTCATAGAGAATATAATGCAAGCTATCTATAAAATTGAGAATTTGAATATGAGTATGAAATTCACTTTAGATTTAGAGGAAATCCACTTAGTAACTGAAAATATATGGACATATATTTTCTGCATATAAATGTGCAGAAAAAATAGTAGGCATCTATGGAAACTAGTTTACTTATTTGTTTTTGCTGTTTGTTTCATGTATAATTTTTTTGATGTCTTTGGCATTGGACCTTATCCTTCCCATTGAGCTATATCCTTAGTCCTCCATTAGTTTATAATTTGGCACAGCGTCTTGCTAAGCCGGGCAGGCTGCAGTGACCTGATGACATTTATGCTCCGGCCTCTTGAGGAGCTGGGATTACAGGCAAGAATAACTGAGTTTAGTTTTATACAATCTTTATTGAGATTCAAATGCTGTCTAATCGGCTGCGCTACATTAACGTATTGGTGTCAGTCTTGGCATTTTTAGTTTATACAATAACATATAAATGTTGAGAACTGTACGTGTTACTTTGCTAAAATTGATCTGAAGTGTTGTGCAGGTAGCAATAAAAGGCAAAATGATAAATTTTGATTGAAGACTTTCTGGAGAAAATGATCCAGCCAAGGAAGAGCGTACCGAGAAGACAGGTTACCAAAAGAAAGTCGCACAGAGACTTGTACAAGATGGCTTGAAACTTTTGAAGCTAGAGTTGCAGAGTGGCCTTTCCTAGTTCCACGGTGAAAGTCGGCACTTCCCTGCTTCTTTGGGCCTGGTTTGCATCTAGGTGACAGGCTGCTGCCTGTAAGCGCATGAATGGACCATGAGTGGGACAGCGTGGTGTCAACCTTTACCAGACGTAGTGTGGCCTTCAAACAACTTTTCCACATTACTTTCTCAAGAGCAGTCCTGTGACAGTAGGAGGAAAGATGGTCACTAACAGGTATGGACGAATCAGGAATGTATCTCATTTAAAATCTGATCACCCTCCATCTTTCGGTGACTATTTTACAGCCTCTAACAACATGTCAAATGACACACATTGAGAGGAAAATTAGGCGCTTCATTTTTCAGTGTATTATTTAGTCTTATTGTTGCCCTGTAAGGGTCTATTGAATACACTGTGTCTTAGATTTCTAAAGGCTAAATTGGTGGAGGACGTTGTGATTTGTAAGAGTTGTGTTTTAGTCACCTGCTGTGTCAAGGCATCATCTACCTCCACGTCGCTTCTCATTCATTCCTCGAAAAAGAAAACCACTTTGTAGTTCATCTAAAAGCATTTTTCCTTGGATTAAAAGGATTGCCATTTCTGCATGCTGACTTTAAGTAAAAAGGAATAAAAATGAAGGCCATTTCCATTTTCTAAACATGGCCTTTGAAGTTTTCAAAGTGATTCTTGACAGCAAATAAGGCCAGATAAAAATGCTGCCTCTTCTTTGGGCTGAAGAAGAACAGATGGGGGAGGGCAGGGGAGGGAGAGGGAAAACACAATAAAGCCCCTCAAAACAGAAATTTCCTGTGGAGACTCTCTTTCTGAGACAAGATCATAAAATCATCCCACTGTTTGAATTCTGTGTCTAATTTTACAAAAGTATCAAATTTATTGGATTTGAGCCTAATTTGAGCCTAGATACTTTTCCTTGATTTTAACCTTGGAACCTTGGAAATACTGACATCAAGACATCCCTGTCACCAGGATGAGAACCCTCTGAGCCACAGTTATCATCCCCTCCATTCCAACATACTCAGTACAGATTCCAGACCACCAGGTAGCCATGCACTTGAAGGGCAACGTCTTGGCCCCTCACACAAAGGCTTGTACTGAGTCAGATGCGGTCATGAGTGGGGCTTTACAGAGGCATCTGGGTCTAGAGAGTGTGACCCTGGAAGTGACTGGAACTGACTCCTGGTGCAGTGCAAAAATTAAAGGCAGTGGGACTAAGGATTAAGGATGTAAGTGCTGCTGGCCCCAAGTAACCCGGATGAATAGAAGGAATACAGGAAGTGGTGGCGTCTCTTTGCTGCTTTGCTGCCTTCTGCCTGCCATGAGCTGCTTCACTTCTGTGGATCTCTCTGCCATGCTTGGGAGCCAGCTGATTATGAACTGAGATTTCTAAACACCGTGAGCTAAACAAACCTTTTCTCTCCCAACTCATGGGCATTGGATCATTTCTCTCATTAATAAGATAAAATAACTAAGATACAATTTGGTAACAGGTTCGTTGCTGTGGCTACACCTGACTGTACTGTTCAGGAGTATTTGGTAATAGCTTGTGGGTAGTTTAGAGAGGTTTGGAAAAGACCACTGGACAAGCAGCACGGCCAGGCTCAGTCTGTACTTGAGTGAGGATTCTGGTCAGAGCTCAGAAGACCAGGGGTCTGATGGAAATTTTGCCAGTCAAGACCATGCTTGAGTGGTCTCTACCGGGTGGAAGGACTGTCCCGCTGGATGCAGGACGACGTGTGTGAACCCCAGGCAGAAAGCTCGCCTGCAGTTCGCTTGCATCCAGAGACTTTACCTGAGGCTGAGATTGAGGGCAGGGCAGGGCGCTAATCAATCAAGCAGAAGAAATGCCACGGCAATCAACTGTGGAGCCAATGGCATAGCTGATACTGGGGACTTTGCACAGAGTTGTGGCCTAGGAAAGTTGTGGCCTGCGAAGACGGAACAGAAGAAAAACTGGAAAGACTAGCAAGAAAAAGCCAAGTATTTCAGAAGAGGAAAATAAAAAGCATGAAAACATCACAAAACCCAGAACTCTATCCTTTGCAGTTTCACAATTGCAAACATGGAAGAGTTGGCTTTGAGAAGGGAGCCCCAGAGCACCGTGTTTCAGAAGAGCAGGGCCTGGGGAAGTTGTCCCTTGGGGTCTGACTCAGAGGCACTTGCCCCCTCCAGCCCTGAGGACAGGAAGCCTGGCCACCTCTACTGCAGGAAGCAGTCTTCGGCCCCATCCACCAAGCTGCTGATGTTGGGTGTAGGCAGACTGTAAGAGTTGTGGGGTCGGGATGGCTTCCACAGAGATTTTAGGAGCAGCTCTGGGAGGCCAGGCCGTGTAGCCCTGCGAGGGCAGTGTGTGGAGCTGTGTGTGAAGCCAGAGGTTCAGTGCAGAACTCAGAAGTCCGGAGCGACCAGGAACATGGATGGGCTGAGAAAATCGCAAGGAAGGAGCAGAGGCAGCCTAAGAAAGAAGCCACTGCCACCAGCGGTGCCTCCTGTGTGTGCCGCCCAGCTCTCCGCAGTGTACAGCTTGCCTCTGATTGCCAAGAGTGCTGGAAACAGAACTGCAGGACTCAGTGTTTCCCTCCTGGATGTTTGCTTTGCTTTGTTTCCATTCCTTGCTAGCCCCATTTGTACCTTTGAAAATGGAAATGTCTGTCTTGTGCGGCTGAGTGTTGGAAGCATTTAATTTTCTTTTCAGTTGTACATGGGCTTGCAGCTAAGAGCTCGCCTTAAATCTCAGGGGAGAGTTTGGACTTGGGCATTTTAGCAGCCTTGCAATAGTGAAGATTTTGACAACTTTTAGAAACAGACTAAAAAGTTTTGCATTGAGGGACATGTATGTGTTTCTGGGAATCTGGGGGCGGGTATGTGATGGCTCGTGTGATGGCTCGTGTCCACATGTTGCCCAACAGCCTGTCACCAATGAGACTTTTCAGAGGTGAATGGATCAAGAGTGTGTGACAATGGGATTGATTTATGGTGCAATGTCAGACTCAAGGACCCAAGGACTAAGGGCATGAGTGCTACCAGCCGTAAGCACCCTAAGTGCCCCAAAATTATAAGAGACAGAAAGAGCTGTGCCTGCCCACTGCTTGCCTGCTGCCCTCCATTCACCAGGAGCCGTTTCTTCTCTGCAGTGTCCCTGTGTCACTCCACTCTGCCCTGGAGCCAGATGATGACAGACTGAATCCTCTCCAAGCCATAAGCCAAATAAAACTTTCCTCCCTTAACTTGTGGATGTGGTTGCCTCAGCCAGGTGAGAAGGAACTCAGACAGGCCTGTGGGTACCAGTTTGACTTCTAGAAATTAAAAGAAACAATGACCAGAACATTTCCTGCTTTCCCTTTGCTTCCATGTTCTTGAGGACGCCAGTCATCTTCGAGAGTAGTCTTCTTTTTAACAATATCTCAAAGGGGAAATTCCTCTCAGGCCTCGGGGTCAGTGGCAGGTGCATCTCCTTTAGAAAACCTGACTTCCCTCCCTCAGGCCCTAACTGCGTAGGCTCTGTGGCACCGAGCTTCATTTTGATGGCTTTGAATTCTAGGATGTTTAGAGATGAAAGTCTCGTTCAGCTTTGCTTCATTCAAGGTGTTGTGGTTGGCACGTCTATCTATTAAGACTGGCCAGGATTTTGCTGTTTCCTATGCCATGAGTCACCTCCTATTACTCAAGTGTTTATTTTCATCTTTTCATAGTGTAGTCATTTTAAGAACATAACACTGAAAGCAGTTAGTAATTGTTGTTTAAGAGATGCTTTCGCTCTTGCTTAGAACTGAAAAATTATTTTGTCTATGATTAATGACTGATATTATACTAATGTATTTTCATGCATAAATTCAGAGTGTGTATTGGTTACCCGAGTCCTGTCCTAGAATTGTTTTTAGCTTTGCCTTCATCTTAACGTGTTTATTCTTTAATGTATGTCTTTATCGTAGTGGCTTGTTCTTCTTAAGCTATGCTTTTGAGTGTTTCTTATGTATATTTAATTTTCTTCTGTGTAACTCAAACTTGAGATTTCAACTAAAACACTGTCTAAACTTTAATTCATGTGTACAAAATATTTGGATATGGTAATCTCTGAGTGTCTGAGAGGTGCTGGGTCTCAGTCCTCAGAGCATAAGTACCTGTGGGTGTCCATGCACAAAACTTCCCGCAGCTCCTTCCTAGCAGATGTTCTTTCCACAGGATTTTATGTACAAGAAAGCCTCAATGAAAACTGCAAGTCAAATGATTAGTTGCAGATGGAAAATATGAACAAATGAAGGAGATTCAGACCTTATGATGAAGCTGAAATTCATTGACTGCTTATTATATTTTGGAAACTTTTTTTATATTTGAATTTTCAAAAACTTCTTGATTTTTTAATCATCAATAAAATATTGATATATTTCTGAGTGTTCTCAATAAATATACATAACATTTTTCCTATTGGTGAAGACTGAAAGAGGCAGATATAATATGAAATTTATGGTACTGAACTCAAGTTAAGAATTATAAGAATAAGAATACCCAATTCTTTCCATTTTAAGGCTTCTTGGAGGCTCACACTTTGATTCATCTCATTTATTTGATTTTTTATACCTGAGTTTTCTGTTATTATTTACAATTCTCACGTTTTATTCTTACATGTACACTCTTTCTCTCTTTAAAAATTAGACTTGTATTAAACATTGGGTTCAGGATAGATGC
>PVKN010018426.1:0-16854 GCA_004027915.1 Capromys pilorides
TAGTGGTACATAATCCTTTTACTGTGCCACTGGGTTTGGTCTACTGGTGTTTTATTGGGGAATTTTGCATCCATATTCATAGGAATATTGGTCTTTTTTTTTTTTTTTGCAATATACAATCCTGGTTATTTTATCTTGTTTTAAAGTGTGTTTCTTAGAAATAACATATAGTTAGGTCCTGTTACTTCATTAATAAGCTTTATCCTTTTATTGGTATGGTTAGACCACTTACAGTTAATGTGATCATCATGACTGGATTTAAGTCTGTGTGTTATTATTTGTTTCCAGTTTTCCTTTTGTGGCTTCTTCAGGGTTTTTGTTTTTTGTACTGGAGATTGAACACACGGCCCTCACACTGAGCTACAGCACAAGTCTTTTTGCGTGTGTGTGTGTGTGTGTGTGTGTGTGTGTGTGTAATTTGAGACAAGAGCTCTATAAGCCTCCCAGGCTAAGCACAAACTTAGGATCCTCCTGCCTCGGCCTCCCAGAGTGCTGAGACTGCAGAAATGTGCTACTGTGTATGGCTCCGGTGCTTTCTAACATCCCACTTTAATTTACCTGGGTTTTTAACCATGTCTTTCTAAAAGTGCTTCTGGTGGCTATTTTAGCAAGTACAACATACCTCTATAACTTTCCACAATTTGAGCTGATTTTATCACTGCCAGTACAAGACAAGAATCTTACCTTCACGGTTGATATCTAGATCCACCACCCCCTCCCCCACCCCCCATGCACTCTCTTGGGGAAGCGGCTGTGCCTGTGCCGTGGGGGCGTGGTGCTCATCACTGAATTAGACCTGCAGGCTTGCTGCTAAGGGGCGGAGTCTGTTAGGAGGGGGTCTCGGGGCGGGGCCTGGGAAGGGCTTATCTCTCCACCGCATCTCCCTTCACACTCTCTCTCTGCACCACTACACCTTGAACAGCTCTCCTCTGCCGTCCCTTCTGCTGTGCTGCGCTGCGCTGCCCCGCCCTGGAGCAGTGTGTCATGGACCAAAACTGAGAAGAGCGTCCCTGGACACTTCAGTGGAAAAAGGCAGCCTAGTAAATCAGTCCCCTGGGATTCAGGTCACCTGTCCAGCCAGCCAGGCCACTGAGAGCCTCCGAAAGCACTGGCACGACGGCAGAAAGCCCGGCAACTCCTCCAGCTGGCAGCAGACCTTGGCATCATCCACATGGTGCTGCTGCTAGGTACACGCAGAATGAAAAAAGTTGTGGGGTCAGGCAGCCTCTGCCCAGACCTCAGAAGAAGGCCCGGAGGCCAGGCAGAGCGTCCTGAGAGAGCAGTGCGCGAAGCTGGGAGCGTGCGTGAAGGCACATGTGCAGGGGAGACCCCGGAATGTGGAGCACCCAGGACATGGCCATGGGGGGAAAGCTGCGAGGGCTGAGCAAAGCCAGCCCAGGAAGGCAACCCTGAGGTGCCACTGCTGGCAGCGCCACCGGGAAGGGGCCAGGCCTTCCGGAGCCCATCTCCTGACCGCACTTGCTCTGGGTGCTGGAATAGAGCTAGTTATTCAGTGCTTTCCCTGCTTGGATTCAGTCTTGCTTTTGTCCCGTTCCTTTCTATTTCCTATTTCTCCCTTTCGGGATGGGGATGTTTCCCCCACACCATTGTAGCTCCACAGCGTTTAACTTTCTTTTTTAAAGTATGGTCTCTTTATTTATGTTATGGCCCGCTCAGCCTGCCCTGGGGCTGGCGCAGCATGTGGTACCGGGGATCGCACCGCAGTCCCTGTGGTTGTCTAAGCAGGTGCTTTAGACCGCTGAGCTATCTCACCGTCCCTAGCAGTGCTTAACTTTCTTTTGACTTTTTACCGGGCCTCACAGCTCAGAGTTTGCTTTGAGTATCAGAGGCAACTTTGGACTTCACAGCAGGGCTGAAGCTGTTAGGGCTTGGGCAACTCTTACAGTCTCCCTGTGTTTTATACAAAAAGATGCGCATGAATCTGTGGGGACTGGCACAGGGACACCATCATCCAGGTCTCTTTAATTTCCTCCTTTTATGTTACATTGCCACTGTATTACATCTAAATCAAACAACACCATCAGAAGTCAGGCATGGTGGCACACACTCATGGTCCCCGCCACTTGGAAGGAAAGAGTCTAAGGTGCAAGGCCCAGTGAGATTGCCCCAAAATAACTATTATTATTGCTATTTTTATACCATTAAGAAAACACAAAACAATTCTGTGCTATCATCTTACTCTGGTAAGAATGGCTGTCAAGAACACAAAAACAACAAATTGTGGCAAGGATGTGGGGAGAAAAGAAACTTTTTACATTACTGGTGGGGATGTAAGGTCTAGTACCTCTGTGAGAGAATCAGCATAAAGATTTCTCAAAAAGACTGAAAACAGAAATTTCGTTTGAAGGGCTGGCTAGACAGCTTAATGGACTAAAGCTGCAGACCCTGCACTAAACACATTTTTTAAAAAACTTCAGAAATTTAATTTGCTGTAACTATATCCTCCTTGGATAGAACCTCAGAAGAGTCAGTCATCAGACTATAGTGATACTCGCCGATCCATGTTTATAGCATCGCAGTTCACAGCTGTTACACCATAGACACAGCCTAGGAGCCGCACCAGCACACGGATAAAGGAAAGGTGGCGCGCGCACCCAGCACGGGATTGTTCTGCCATGAAGAAATCACTCGTGGGAACAAGGGAGACCGTAGTGTTAAGTGAATCTCCATTAGTATTTGTTTTAGAACAGGTCTGTTAGCCAAAAAGAAATAATTGTTTTTTTCTGAAAGGCACAACATTCACAATATTGAATTCTAGGGGTTTCCTCATAGGTTTGAAAATATAGTTTTCATTCCTTTGGCTTCAGTCATTTCTGATGAGAAGGCTGCAGTTGAGTCATTGTTCCCTCTGTGTGACACTGTTTTTCTCTGGTGACTTTTATGATTTTTTTTTTAATAATTGGTTTTAAATAGTTGTATTGTGGCAGTTTTCTTTTGAGTTTGTTCTGAATGATACTCTATTTTTTTTTTTTTTTCTGTATTTAGGACAGGGTCTACAGCGGCTACTGGGTCTCACTATGTAGATCGGACTTGTAGTGATTCTCCTGTTTTCAATCTCCCAAGTTCTGGGATTATAGGCTCATGCCACCATGCCCAGTCTCAATGTCTCAGCGTGCCCTGGGGGTGGGCTGGCACACACACCAGGGACCGAACAACCCGGCTGCTACACTCTGCCTAACCAGGTGCTGTAGTCCACTGAGCTATCAGGCCGGCCCTCTTATACTCAATTTATTAAATCGGCAAACGTATGTCTCTTTTCTGATTTGTAAAGTTGCCAGCCATTACTTTTTCAAAACTTTTCCCCCACCAACTTTTTTTTCTCTTCTCCTTTTGAGGTTCCAGTGACTTAATCTTTACACATTTTCCATATCCCACGTTTCTGAGGATCCATTCAGTTTTTTTTCTGTTTAAATCTGATTTTTTTCTTCTTTCCTTTTCTCTTTTTTTTTTTTTTTTTTGCAACAGGATCTCACTACATAGTTCAGGCTGGCCTTGAACTCACTCTGTAGCCCAGGGTGGTGTCAGACTTGGAGCAATCCTTCTGCCTCAGCCTCCCTAGATCTGGGATTATGGACATGCACAGCCACACCTGGCAGATTTGATCATTTCTACCGATCTGTTTTCAAGTTCACTGAGTATTCTATCACCTACATTCTGCTATCAGGCCTTTGAAATAAGCTGTTTTTAAAGTTGATGTTTCATTTCCAGTCCTACAGCTTGCACCTGGTGCTTTCACTTCTTTGCTGAGGGCTTGTTTCAGTCCCATTATTTCAGTAGAATTCTCCCTTATTGTAAGAAGCAGGATTATGATAGGGCCTTTCAAGCCTTGGCCTGGTCTTTCCAACATTTGAGTCATTATAGGGTTGGCATCTGTACTAGTCAGTTTTTCTATTGCGTGGACAAAATACTAGAACTCACAAGGTAAAGGAGATGTGGATTGGAGGGTCATAGTTTAAGGGTCTCATTTTATTTATTTATTTGGCGGGACCAGGGTTCGAACTTACGATCTCGCACTTATGCCATGGAGCTGTCTCCCCAGCCCCCAAGGGTCTCATTTTAAGGTCCGCTGGTTCTCAGGTGGAAACCTCACGGTGGGGGTGGGGGGGTTGGTAGAGCGGAGCTGGACTTCCTTGTAGCTCAGAGGCAGAGTAGGGGAGCAGAGCCCGAGGAGATGCCTTCGAAGGCTCAGCCCCGAGCCCTCACAGCACACACTCTGTTGTCCTGAGGCCTGAATGTGTGGTGTGGGGGTGACGACCCCGCACCAGGAGCCAGCAGGCCCCACTACAGGCCTGTCTCCAGCCCATCCAGCGGATGATTACGCCCAGGCCTAGCTGGCACCGCAGCTGTGGTCTCTTCCCTAGAGTCGCTGAGGTTTTCCTGGCACTCTGCATGGTGAGGGCATATTCAGTGCTCAGAGCTTCTGCTGCTGCACCTCAGCCTGACTCGCGTGAGTTGGGGCCACACCTAGGGCCTTGGGATCACTTTCTGCAGTCACCACCTCCGTTCCGCGCAGGCTCACCGGCTCTGCCACCTCCCTGTTCTGCCCTTCTGTCTAGGAGCCAGGACTTCACTTCTCCACTTTCACATGCTCCCATGGCTCAGGAGCTCTGCTCTAGAGTTAAATATTCACGGAAAAGGAAGAGGAAGTAACCAACAGAGTCTTTCCAGAGCCCTCTTGGTGACAGGGAACTTGGCACAGCCTCGTAATTGGCACCTCCAGAAGGAGCCTTGCTTGCCTTAATGCTGCTTTCTCCACCTTGACATGCTTGATATCTGTCTATCTATCTATCATTGGTCTTTTTTTAAAAATTTTTATTTATTTGTTTGCTTGTTGTATTTGTTTGTTTCTTTATTTATTTATTTTGTGGCTGGCCCAGCCTGCCCTGGTGGTGGGGCTGGCGCAGCATGTGGTGCCAGGGATCGAACCGCAGTCCCTGCAGTTGCCTAAGCCCTCCTAAGCAGGCGCTTTAGACCACTCAGCCATCTTGCCGGCCCTATTATTGGTCTTTTGAGACAGGGTCTTGCTATGCAGCTCAGCTGGCCTTGAGCTCACTTTGTAACCCAGGCTGGTATCTAACTCGCAAGGATCCCCTGCTTCAGCCTCCCAAGGGCTGAGATTACAGGTGTGCACCACCATGCCTAGCCAATACTCTTGATTTTTAAACAAGGGACATTGCATTTTTATTTTATCTGAGGCCCTGTAAGTGATGTACCTAGTCCTGATTTCCCTACACTCTTCAGATTCCCAGAGAGTTCCTCGGCTCAGACAGCACTTTGTCTCAGGTCACTAGAACCTGGGTGTATCAGGTACCGATACAAAACCAGGACTTGCCGAGGGAGACCGACCTAGAGAGAACAGAAAGACAGGGACCATTCAAGCTTTTTCTCCCTCAGCAGTCCTGTTCCAGGTTCTGTCGCCATTGAAAAGGTTTCTCTTGGAGTGTTTCGGTTTTGCCTGCACCTACTGCATGTTTTAGGATTTGGGCTTCCTTTGAGTTTAAACGGCAAGATAGAGAAGAAAAAGAAAAGCAGGAAACTCATCAACACAGCGCTCATCCAGATGCAGAAACTGGGAACATGACCTCTCTGTGCCGGCACAAAAGTCATTTCAAATGGATCAAAGACTTTAAGGGGAGCCCCAACCCCGGAGTTACAGAGCACAGAGCAAGCAGCTCGCCACACGGGAGCAAGCAGCAGTTTTCGGGTTAAGATCCCCAAAGCACAGCAAACAGAGGCAAAACCTGACCACTGGGATGAATTCAAACGGAGCGCATCCGCACAGCAAAGGGAACGCGAGAGTGGAGAGCCGCCTGCAGGTGGGCGAGGGTGCTTGCAAGTGCACGTCCCGCTCGTAAACCGGCAGCCATCTGGACAACACTTCTCAGAAGAAAACATACAAATGGCGCAGAGACAGGGAAACGCCGTCCTCAGTCTCCAGAGGGATGCAAGCTAACGCCACAGTGGGCGTCATTTCACCGTGGTGGGAATGTAGATAGGAAAAGAAACAACTGTAAATGCTAGAGCGGGTGCTGGGAGAGGGAGCCCCCGCGCACCGCTGGTGAGAGCGGAGATGAGCGCGGCCCTGGTGGAGCACAGCGCAGGGGCGCCTGGAGGGCTCAGCCTGGATCCCCAGGCGGCCCGCGGTCCCACTTCTAGGTATAGAGGAGAGGGCAGTCCGCACGCGGAAGGGGCACTGTCGATCCCGCGACCGCCGCAGCTGCGGTCATGATAGCCGCGTCTGGAGTCGGCCTACCGGCCATTCCGCAGAAAGACATCCGTGTGCACACGCAACGCAGCCCGGAGCAAGGAGGAAAATCTCGTCATTTGCAGCAAAGCCGTGAAATCCGCAGTCCCGTGCGAAGTGCGGCGAGCCAGACTCGGAGACAAGAGCCGCTCGCTTTCCCACGTGGACACAAAAGATGTCAGCCGAAGAGTAAGGGCAGCAGCGCGGAGGGTGGGCAGGACCAGGCCACGCTGCCCTCAGCACGGAAATAGCGCTTGATGCGTAAATTAATACACGTGAATAAAAAATTAAGCGAGGATCGCCGCAGGCGGGTCAGAGCGCGCCTCCTACGGGCAGAACCGGCTTCCTGCGCTCCATCCGGGCAACAGCGGAACTCCTGGGGGCCAGACTCATCCCGTGTTCAGGGCTTTGCTTTTCCTTTCCCTCACTTCTGCTTCCCTTTTCTTCACTGTTTTTTTTTTTTTTTTTCTCCCTTTTCCTCCACTTCTCTTTTCTCCTCCCCTCTTTTTCCCTTTTTTTTATTGTAGTAAAATACACCTAATACAAATTTTCCATTTTATCCTCTCTGATGTGAGTCAGGCAAATGTGTTCCCACTGTAGTCCAGCCACTGCTACCGTCCATCTCCGGAAGGCTTTTCATCCTGCAAAACAACCTGAGTATTAAGCAGCAACTCCCGTCCCGCCCTCCCTCAAGTCCCTAGAGACCCCCTTCTGTCTGTCGCAGTGCATTGGACAACTCCAGGTACCTCGTAGCAGGAGGAGCCCATGCTATCTATCAGTCGTATAGAGGCTGGCTTATTTCACACAACAGAATATCCTCAAGGTTCATGCGTACTGTAGCATGTGTTCAGATTTCCTTCTTTTTTAGGGCTAGATAATATTCTATACCACAGTCATCACATTTTGCTTATCCATTTTTATGTTGATAGACACTGGGATTGGTTTAATTCTTTTTTCTATGGAAAATGCACGTATGAACATGAGTGTACAAATACCTCTTCGAGTCCCAGCTTCCCATTCTTTTGCATACATTCCCAGAAGTGGCATGCCATTCTCTTATTCATATACTCGCAGTTTTGCTCTGTTGGTGGCCAGCCAGTGTCTCACTTCCCGCCTCCTTCACTGTGGCACTTCTGTAGGTTCTGCCTCTGGAAAACAAGATGAAGGATGCCCGCCACTTCCCTGCCATCCTGACTTTGGGGATGTCCATCATTACCGCCCTATACATCGGCGTCGGGGCCCTGGGTTACCTGCGCTTTGGAAATGACGTCAGAGCCAGCATAACCCTTAACCTGCCCAACTTCTGGTACCTTCGTGGACTCCCAGGTTGCGGGATTGAGGGGCGGACGGCAACTTGGGGTTCTCGCCCTCTTCCCTTCCACAGCTGGGAGCCAAGATCTAGAATATGGAGAGGGGAGAAGCTGAGTTGCCATGGGAATCGTGGGTGCCCCAGCTCCTCCTCCTGCAGTAGCCTCCCATACTGAGCTAGGCCATATCAGCCCAGGGTGATGGAGGACATGATAAAGAGGAGAGGGCAGAAGTGAGAATCCTTGGTCCCCCAAAGACACAAGGGGAGAACATCAAAAGGGAGAAGGGCCTGGAGCGGCAGCACTTCCGGCCCTGCAGTACTTCCGGCCCTGCAGTACTTCCGGCCTGGCACACTGAGGCTTGTGAGCAAGTTTGGCTTGGCAGGCGAATGGTGCATGTGGTAGGGTGGCTAGGGTAACAAGGTGTAAAACAAACACCGCTGGGGGAGCCATTGGGTTCTATGAGCATTTTATGACTGGTGTACCCACCTTGTGGGCAGTCTGATGCCACCAGCCTCCATGGTGACATATTTCTTTTCTTTCTTTTTTTTTTTTTTTTTTTGTGTGACATATTTCAATAGATATAGGCTTCACATGACATTGTGCAGCATTTTGTCACAAATTGTTCATTCTAGGTGCCTTGCTCTCTAAGCAGGGGCCTAATTTGCCCAAAGGGGGCTTTCCCCAGGATTACCAATGTCAGTTGTCCACCAGCTACTACCAGCAGATGCTCAGGGTGCAGACTGTGACCAGGGGATTTCACATCCTCACTGGACTGGGGTGGGGGCAGAAAGGGAGGCTGTGAATGCGCACAGCCCCAGTGTTAGCCTCCAGAGTGACACACTCACCTGGGAGACTTTGGTTTACCTGTTTGTTTGGTTTTTGGTCTTTTCAAAGACAGGGTCTCACTACATAGTTCAGGTTGGTCTCACCATGGGGCCCAGGCTGGCCTCCAACTCACAGCAATCCTCCTGCCTCAGCATCACCCAAGCGGGGGTCATAGGTGTGTGCCACCACATCTAGCTAGGCCTTGGAGACTTCTGAGGAAAGAAGGCAAGTCAGAATGAGACGGCACGGCCAGGCACAACGGTGCACACTTGTACTCCCAACAATTCAGGATGCTGAAATGGGGATCAAAAGTTCAAGGCCTGCCTGAGCACCTTGGCAAGACTTTGTCTCAAAGTAAAGAGGAGTGGGGTGTAGCTCAGTGGTAGAGTGTGTGCCTGAGTTCAGTCCCCACTTCTGCCACCACCAAAAAAATAAAAATGAAAAGGGACAGCAGGGCACCTGGCTGTCCAATAACCCGATCCCGTGCTCCAGGTCCCAGTCGCAGTTCCATGGCTGACCAGCTTATATGCACTGCTAACTTACTTTACCTCTCCAGCCTCCACTTGTCCACCTAGGAGGCAGAGTTGTCTGGAGGATTATGTTGGGTAGTGTCCAAGAGCATCCGACTCATGGCTCCTGCTCAGAAGAGAGGATTCAAGGCCTCGGCAGTGTTCCAATTATCAGAAAAGTAGGCAGGGTGTTCTGGGGAGCACACACAGCGTGAGAGATACAAAAGCACAGAAGCCATCCTTTTTTGAGAAGTGACCTAAACACGTGTGTGCACGCACACGCACGCATACACACACACACACACACACCTAAGACAGGGCAGAAGGCTCTGCTACACTAGCAGGCTAACGGAGAGGAGCTATGTGCACACAGGGCATCAACTCCTTTGAGGACTCAGGCCTCCAGAAGCCGCACCCTCCTGCTCTGCCTCCCGCCTAAAGCCTGCTGCAGCCCTGTCTCCTGAGCCCAGCCCTCCACCCAGGCCCCCACACAGCTGGCCCCAGTTTCTAAACCGCCTCTTGCCCTGGGACTTAGGGCGCTATGGCTGTCACTAAGAAGACACTCTCTGAGAGCCTGCACGTGCCCAGAACCTTGGGGATCCAGAGAGTGCAGAGGACCAGCCTTTCAAATCCAGGGTTCTTGTCGGCGGGGTCTCCCCAGGAAGTGTCTGGCTGAGCCTCTCCCTTAAAGTCTGAAGTTAGGCACCAAGCAAGCGGGAGGTGCAGATGTGGCATGTGTCCGGCCTCCTGCTCCTCCTCTGAGGCCACCTCACGCCTGTTGGCACTGAGTACACCCCGCTCCCCTCCACTTCCGCTGTGTTTCCTGCAATGACTTCCCCCTGACTCATGTACCGGCCACCTCTACAGTCTTTAGACTGAGGCCAGCAGCCCCGGGGGCCATCCCTAGGCCAGAGGTCAATGGCCCTGGCAGCCCTGGAGAGCCCGGATATGATTCCTTTTGCAGGTTGTACCAGGCAGTGAAACTCCTCTACATCATTGGCATCCTGTGCACCTACGCCCTGCAGTTCTATGTCCCTGCGGAGATCATCATCCCCCCGGCCACCTCCAGGGTGTCAAAGCGCTGGGCGCTGCCCGTGGACCTGTCCATCCGCCTTGCCATGGTTTGCCTGACCTGTGAGTAGAGAGCTGGGCACAAGGCTTCTGAGGATCCTTCCTCAGGGCCAGCACGAAGCAGCTGGGCTAGAAGTGGACAGCCAGGACAGCCCGCATTTATTAAGTGCTTACTGTATCCCAAGGACTGTTCCAAAGCTTTCAATGCATCCACTCATTAGACAGCCCTACTCTTATATGTCCCTAATGAGGCAGATTTCTTCATGTCCAGTCAGAGGACATGGCTTATGAAGCAATAGTCATGAGGCCGACACTGGTTGAACACTTGCTGTGTGTCCAGCACCATGCTGGGTTCTTCCTAGTTCATATTTCATAGCATTTTCTCCAGTTCCCACAAGAACCCTCAAGAAATAGAACTAGGCTAACCCCTACTTCACAAAAGGGGAAACTGAGACAGGAAGTGATACAGGATTGGCTAGCTAAGCATCAGAAGTAGGATTTGAACCCAAGACATCTAACTCAGAAGTCAGTGCCTTTCGCCCCCTTAGCAGACACTGAAAATGACTAAGCGGGAGTCTAATCTGACGCCAGGTGTTGTTGGACCCTCACAGTTGCATAAATTTGGGCCAACATTAAAAAGATGCACAGATGTTGAACCCACGGAGCTGCAGGAGAAGGCGTTATCTGAAGTCTCTTGCAGCATGGAGGGTGTCCAGGAAACATGGCCCCCATAAGTCCCCGTCTGGGAGGCCGACAGCCCAAGAAGAGGCTAACACTGTCGTAGAGGAACTGCTGCTCGAGCCCTCTAAGAGGCCTGCCCTCCCGTCCCCTTATTCAGTGACTTCTTTGGTGGGTCAGGAAACTAAATCATCTGAAGACCCCAGAGCTCCAAAATACACGTTAAGCTCTTGCTAATACTGCCCTTACTGGTTCAGCGGGGGCACCCCCGTCCAAGCGTGGAGCCCAAGTTGGCAGAGAAGCCCTTCCTTCCCGGGCTGATAGATGCGCTTATAGGAGCAGTGGGCGCAAGACACGTGCGCGCAAGACACATGCGTACAAGACACTTGCGCACGTCAGCGCGCCTGCTCTGTGGCGCGTGGCTGGGTAGCCGAGGGCTTTGCTTCTGCTTTCCGTACCCAACCCTCTGAAAACATCTCACCGTTTTGACAGGAAGATTTTAAGAACACACCGTAGGAGCGCGGCTAAGCCGCGGCTGTCCGTCTCTTCCTGTCGTTTCCCCCAGGCATCCTGGCCGTCCTCATCCCACGCCTGGACCTGGTCCTCTCCCTGGTGGGCTCCGTGAGCAGCAGCGCCCTGGCCTTGGTCATCCCGCCGCTCCTGGAGGTCACCACCTACTCCTCCGAGGGCCTCAGCCCGCTCACGCTCGCCAAGGACGCCCTCATCAGCGTCCTGGGCTTCGTGGGCTTCGTGACGGGGACGTACCAGGCCCTGGACGAGCTGGTGGGGCCAGGGGGCTCGCTCCCGCCCTCCAACTCCACCACGTTTACCCAGTGAGAACGGGCGGCTCCTCAGCCAACACGCGACCTACGGTGACCTGGGTCTCTTGTATATGCACCGTCTGGATGTTGCTGTTTGCCTTTTCTCTGGAAACAGTAAAGCAAGCAAGGACTCACCAGAGGAGTGAACATTTTTTAAAATCGTGTGGTTGTTGTCTGTTCCTTGTTCTCACTTTCCATTACACTGAGAACTCTCCTATAGAAGGTTCTGGGTCCTCCACAGCTTTTTTGGTGATCCATGGGCTGAGTGTAAGGCCTTGAGCAGCCTATGCAAGGAGAAGCCACCAGGGGGCGCCCGTGGGCAGCAAGGAGGTGCGCTCCCAGGAAATCTTCTTGGCAAGCAGCAGGCCTCCTCATTTCCTGATGGGTACCAGGACCTGACACACAGTTTAGCAAGTTCCGCAAACTCCAGCGTCAGGCCCCAGGGGGCCACGAGGGACCACGGAAGCCCAGCGTAGACACTGGTGTGATTTGAACAGACTTCATCTTGTCATCCCTGTAGCTCTCATTCTCCACCACCTACTGTGTGCCAGGCACCATGCTGGGTTCTCATAGTAGGTTGGAAAATGGCCCATAAGTTGCCCTGGACAGTGTGGCCACACCGCTCCTTCTGTCAAGAGGTGAGGTGAGGTTCGGGCTTGTGCCCCTTAGCTCTGACCTGCACCCTGTAGCTTGCTCCGGCCAAATGAGACAGCAGTGAATATGAAAGATAGGGTTGGTGGTGGCTTCTGCAGGGAGATTCCACCTGTCACTGCTCTGTGTAGGTGAAACCGCTGCGTGATAGGGCCGGGCCAGACTGCTGGAGGACAGGAGACCTTGTGGAGCAAAATTCATCATCCCGTTGGGTCCCCATAGCCCAGAACAACCCTCCTGTCACTGGCTTGAGCAAAACCGCCCTCGGCTATCACCAGTTCCAATCAACCTGAACCAAACCATACCAATTGTGCAGGAGGGGGCGGAGGTGAAGCCACATGGTACTGAGTGTGCTCAGCATGCACAGGACTTGAATTCAATGCCCAGTGCCAAAAGACACGTTCAGAGAAATCTCTAAATCATAAGGAATAATAAAAGTTGGTTGTTTTTTTTTTTTTTAAATGTATTTGGTACAGGATCTCACTGTGCAGTTCGGACTTCTAGTGATCCTCCTGTTTTCAGTGTGCCACCATGCCAGGACTTGGTCACCAGCTCAGCAAGCCTGGGGGTGGGGCTGGCTGTGCAGCATGTGGTCCTGGGGATGGAACCGTGGTCCCTGCCCTTGCCTAAGTAGGCGCTTAGTCCGCTGAGCTATCTTGCTGACCCAAAATTATGGATTTAACTCATACCCTGCAAGTGTTTTCTGCAGTCAAAGTCACATGACAATGAGCTTTTGCTGACGGGGCTGCGCCGATGAATGAGTCTCCAGGCCATCGGGGCAGGTGCCAGCCACCTGTCATCCTGGTCCTCTCATCCCATCTGCTCTCGTGTCTGGCCATGGCTTGGGTCAGGGCCGGCGCCCTAGGACACCACCTCAGTCCTCCTGGTGGTGGCTGCTCTCTGCCTCCCTACCATGACTACGCCTAGGGAAACTGGTCCAAGGAACCAAGCAGAGGACAACAGATCTGCTGCCCGGTAGGGGCTGAGGGCCAGTCACCCCGTGAGGCCTGTGGGAGTGACCCCTGCTCAGTGCAGCCTGGTGTTAACAGGGCCTCCGTGTTTATTCCTGTCCATAATTTTTCTCTCTGCAGGCTGGAAAGGTGAGAAGGGGAGGATGGGGCACAGCCCCCACTCCCAAATCCTGGCCCCCTGCTCTGTGTTTCCGCCTGTGCTTCCAGGCAGACACAACACCCAAGCCCCACACAGAAGGGGTAAGGGCTGACTGTCCATAATCCTCAGAGTCTCTGCTGGGAGACGGGAGGTCCACGACCCACGCAGGTGCCCACAACGGCTTCGGCTGAGGTGGGCCGTCATTTCTCCTGCTCTTCTCTCTCTCCCCTGGAAGCTGGACACAGGGATGACTCACCTTCTGAGCAGGACTGCTCAAGGTCACGCCATTCAGAACAGCAGCTTACAGCTTATGAATCACTTATTTCTGGAATTTTCCATGAACATTTCAGCCCATGGTTGACTGTGGGTAAATAAAACTGGAAAGCAAAGCTGTCACAGGCAAGCACTGCTGATTTAAAAGTCAAAAAATATGGGGCCGGCGAGATGGTTCAGTGGTCTAAAGCCTGCTTAGGAAAGCTCAGGCAACTGCAGGGACTGCGGTTCGATCTCCGGCACCACATGCTGCGCCAGCCCCACCACCAGGGCAGGCTGAGCCAGCCACAAAATAAATAAATAAAGAAACAAACACAACAAGCAAACAAATAAATAAATAAATAAAATTAAAAAAAAAATAAATAGAGGTCAAAAAATAACCATTTTTAAACGACATAATATTTTAAAATTTTGAATTAGAAAAGGTTTTTCAGTCTGAATCCAAAGTAAAAAAAGAGCACGGTGGTGCATGCCTGTAATCCCAGCACTTGGGAGGTTGAGGCAGGAGGATCAGTGCGAGTTCAAGACCAGCCTGGGCTACAAAAGTGAGCTCAAGGCCAGCCTGAACTGCATAGCAAGACCCCATCTCAAAGAGACAGAAAAAAAAAAAAAAAAAAGAAAAGAAAGAAAAAGATTGAAAAATCTGACTCAACTGCTTGAAGTATTATCCAAAAATATAGTGTGTTTGTATTTTAAAATTTTATCAGCGGCCTATAAAAAACCCATTGCCATAATCCCCATGAACAGGCTACCTGTCTAAGTTACTTTTCTCATTGCTGAAATAAATTACCCGACACCCGCAGTTTAGAGGAGGAGAGGTTTGCTCTGGCTCTCAGCTGGCAGAGGCTTTGGCCCGCAGTCGGAGGGCTGCAGGGCAGGGCAGTGGCTGGGCGCAAAGGCTCCCTTCCCAATTGGCCAGGCAGCTGTGCTCTTAGCGCTCTGGGCCAGTCAACAGCTTGGCCAGGTGAGCAGACACTCGACCGCATGGGTGCTGCCCGTGCATACCGGTAGGACGCGTGTTCATCGTCCCTCGAGGCTACAAACAACCCACAGGTGCATGAAGCATCTCTAACCGACTCAACTGTCATCCAAACGGGAGCTCCCAGGAGTACAAGTACTACCGGCACCTTCAGTACTTGTGCGGGCAGTGGGCACTAACCCAGAACCACCTGGGTGACCAGGTACATGCTCACCCTGTTCTTGTGCACCCCAAACCAGCCACGTGTCTTAGTACTGGCTGCCCCTGAAGTACCCCTGTCCCTTCCCACCTGGGACCCTGGCACTGACTGACTGCTTGAAGCGTCCGGCCCAACCACACACTCAGGCCTCTCCACAAATGCCGCTTCCTCTGCCAGGTCCTCTCTAACTACCTGCTTTCTGTCACTGTGACAGAAAACCATCAATTTAAAAAAGAGGAAAGGGGACCAGCAGCTGGCAGTGTGGCCTCAGCCTGGGTGACTGGCAGGCCCGCGTGGCTGGGGTCTGCAGAGGATTCAAAATGAGTAAGAAAGAGCCTCTTTCCATGGGGGGGTTTTCGGGTTAACTTGGTGGTTAAAGCACCTTTGTGGGCAATCCCTGTCAGGCACAGCAGGCGTCAGTTCGATCCCCACCCCCACCCTTAAGGCAGCCTGAGCCAGTCAAAGAAACCCTTCCCAAAAAGGTTCGACTGAGTGAAACAGACTTCAAAGTTATGGAAAGAGATGAGTTAATTCTAAGATGGAAAGCATATGAAGCCTATGTTCAAGCCTTGGGGCAAGCACACAGATCTGAACTCAAATGATGCAACTGACTTAAGGGCGTCTGAAGAAAAGCTAAAGCAGCAGCAGCAAGAATCTGCATGCAGGGAAGACACCCTTGCAATGCGCCTTGCGACCGAGGAACAAGAAACGCAAGAGTGGACTACCCAAGCTCGGTACCTCATGCAAGGCCAGAGGCGGAGGCAAGTGGTGCTCAACGGAGACCAACAGTGGCAGACCTGGCGATCCACTTATTTTTCCTAAAAATGAAAGGCGAACTGGAACAGACTAAAGAACCTGGTACAACCTTAAAATGAGCCGAGCGCCTGGGAGTTTACTCCTAATAGGGAAATAAATCAGACTCCCCAGCCGAGACTTCTCCCACTACGGGAAAGCTGTGGTGGGACAGCTACGTACTCAATTCCACACCAAGACTCAGACTGTGAGCAAAAACCACCCAAAGCCACATTCTTCCACTGTGCAGCTTGTAATGGTTACCATAAAACTTACAGACAAACCTTGTGCTGCAGCTTTTTCTCTTCCCCATTCCCCTGCTTCAGAGGCCTGGTGCCATCAGACTACCCTGAAGAAAAATGCCCCTTCCAGAACATTTAGACACTTGAGAAATGTTTCTGCTTGAAGAAAATAGAGGGAGAAGCAGAAGTCTGTAGTGTGTGGCACACTGTGTCTTCAGACAACTAGAGGATTGAAAACCTTTAGAGATTTCAAACATGAATCGAACATGTGAAATTCCGGTGAAATGTAAAAACGGAATGCGCATCGCTCTTAACCTCAAGCACAGTGACTTAGAGACTCTGTATATCGGTTTTTCCAAGAAGACTGTGGACTTTGCTATTGTTGAACTTCTGGGTCAAAACTCAGAGGAGGTAGATTTTGCCTTAAAGGGTTTATTGCTAAGAACTGACTTTAATAGTCATGAGACAAATAGCGATGTTGGTAAAGTAGTATATATATTTTAACATTTAGCTTCGGGCTCTGTAATACTTAATAGAGCCTAAGGTGGTTTCCATCAATGTTTTGTTCTTTGAATGGTTACAAAAACTGGAGATAATCTTTTAACTAAGGAGTGGTACCAAACTTCAGGCCTGAGCTGTTTGAGGCGCTAGGAACATTCATTTTACAGCTAGATTGTATGTGGTTGCCTGCCTGTGATGCGACTCGCTGCACAAGTGTTTCAATAGTGACCTTTATGGCCCCTCACCCCATGCCACAGGCACGTGTTACAAGAGTGTTGTCTTCGGTGTTCATGGGGGATATGTCCCTTCATCGTATTTGAGCCTTTTGTGTTAGTGCGTCTGATATTAAATTAAATGTGCCTTGACAGAAAGAAGCCGAGGAAGTTTTCTTCCACTCGCAGTTTCAGAGGGTTCCATCCACGGCTGCTTGGTCCTGTGGTCCGTGGCCTGAGCTGAGGCCGAGCAGCCAAGCGGGGAGCACAGGACAGCACAGAGTCCCAGCTGCTCACTGCGGCGTGGGTCGCCAGGAGGGGGCTCACCCCAAAACCTGCTCCAGGGCACCCTGAACTCACTTCCTCCCTCAGTGCCATAAACTGGAGACAAGCCTGAAAACATGAGCGTCCACAGA
>PVKN010018427.1:0-16859 GCA_004027915.1 Capromys pilorides
AGAAACAGCATCTACTTTCAAAAATAACAGAGGAGACAAATAAACTCCAATAATTTTAAATGCATAAAGGCCTTATGAGAGAAATCTGACTTACTATATATGGTTTCAAAAATTATTGAATTAATTCTAGTCCAAGGTGAGGGTCAGGAAAAGCACCATAAAGGAGGTAAAACTTTCACAGAGTACAAAATTAATTGTATATTTACAGGGAAGTAAGGAAGAAATTTTTTTACAATTAAGTTGAACAGAGGAGAAAATCTTGCCATACAAATGTAGCAGAATAAAGGTACAGAAACATGTTGAAAACACCTAACCACTGAAGAGGTCATCTGTTCATTTTATGTGAATAGCACATAAGGTAGAAATAGGAACAGTGAGAGAGAGAAGGATGGAGAAGGAGAGAAGCCATCTCTCAACATCTTGCAGAGCATAGGAAAGATGTAAGGAGTCATTGATGTACTTCAAACAGAAAAATTACATGTCGCACATAATTTGGAGAAATCTGTCTGATTACAAGTGTGAATAAAGAATTAAAGAATGAGAAGCTCAAGGAAAATGTATCAATTAGTGGACAGTTGTAATGGTTTAAGAATCAGAAGGACACAACTGAAGTCCTAGCAGTAACACATGGACAAGTGCACAGATGCTAAGGAGAATGGGATTCCACAGGCAGGGATGTGGGCAGATCAGAAGTCATCAGGATTGAGCACCAGGATGGTAGAGTGGTGAGCAGCATAAAAGCCTGCCTGAGAGTCACCATCTAGATAATGGAATACAGCCACATGAAGAAGACATGAAGGATCTGAAGCACAAACTGGAGTCCACAGAGTGTGAAGAGAGAAACTTCTGTGAAGAAGAGGGAGGTAGCTGAGGACACCTTGTCCCTCAGACGGGACTCACTGCTCAAGAGAAGCATTTCAAACCAACCCCAGATGCCTCCATGGAGAGATGCAGTGGTAGAGGGGAACGGCAAACATGAAGAACTAACCACACTAGTTGGTGATGAGTGCTGAGGGCTCAGTTGTCCTGTGCAAGAAAGCAATTAGCCAGAGCCATCATGGAGAGCAGCCAGATGAGCTCAGATTTTTTTCGTGTTTTTTTTTTATTACTTTTAGTAAGAAATAACAATATGATAGTTTCAAAACACATTAGTAGTACATTCGCGATAATTGACACATTGCATATTGTTGTCCTCATAGTAGTTATACAGAGCACAGGGTGTAGACGTGATAAATTTTCTAATCAATACCAGTAAGGAAAGAAAAATATTCTTCTCTTTGAACTAAGAGGAAGTAGTTGTATACATAGTCCAATGTTCCATGATTGCAGTGGGTTACCAGTGAAACTGGCAATGTTGGAGGCTGTTGGTTTAAGCCTCTTACAGTTCATCATACTAATCTAGCTCTGCGTTTTATGACTTGTAATTAAGCTTTTCTGCTGGATGATCAAGAGCAAGTTAAAGCAAGACCTGTATATCAAAACATGTAACTTTTGTCTCTGACAAGGTCAGTCAAATCCCCTCAGGATTTACCTTAAAACCATATACAACATTTTGTAGAACTTTTGTCAGTGTCAGCCATCTGGATGAGTGACCTGCTACAATTTTATATATGCTTAGATTTCTAAATTTCTGTGTACAAATGTGTAACTTTTTTATCACATTCTATAGGGATTTATTAGAATATTAATGATTGATGGAAAATACCGGTTCCATGTATACAGATTTAGTGCACTTTTAAACAAAATTCCAATAGCATATCTCAAAGAATTGGTGAAAATAATCCTAAAATTCATTTGGAACAAGAAGAGATCTAGAATAGCAAAGGTAATTCTGAGCAACAAGGTCAAAGGAGGACCATCACACTCTCTGACTTGAAATTAAAGCTATTTTAATAAAAACACTACTGTACTGGCAAAAAAGAAAAAAAAAAAAAAAAAGAAGTGGATCCAAAGATTAATGGAACAGCATAGAAGATGCATAAGTAACTGAAAACATGCTCATCCACCTTATCTTTTGTCTTCACTGGAAGAATGATAGCCTCTTTAATGAATGGTGCTGAAGAAATTGATTCTCACACACCAAAGACCAACATTGGACCCGTATCTCTCACAATGAATTAACTAAATCTGAAAATGATCAAAGATCTGAATATTAAAACAGAAACACTAAATTTACGGGAATAAAAAGGTAGAACTCTCAAAGGCATATATGTAGGCAAAAACTTCATGAACAAAACCCATAGCACATGGCAAAATACTACAAAGAACTAAAATGTAGGATCTTTCTTATTAAAAAGCTTTTTCAGGCCAGGAAGACAGCTTGGCAGTCTAAGCACCTGCCTGGCAAATACAAGGACCCAGGTTCAATCCTTAGCACTGCATGATGTGCCGGCCCTAGAACCTAGAATCCCAGTGCTGGAGAGGCTGAGACAGGAGGATCACCACAAGTCTGAGCTACATAGTGAGACCCTGCACCAAAAAAAATAATGAATTCATTTTTATTAAAAGCTTGTGCACAATAGAATAAACCACCAAGAGAGTGAATAGATAACCCACAATGTGGAGAAAGGTGCTTGTTCCCTGTTCCTCAGACAAAGGATTACTATTGAGAACATATAAAGACCTCAAAAGATTAGATCTCTCAAACTCAAAAACCTAGTCCAAAAATGAGCATCTGAGATGAATACACACTTCTCAGATGAAGAAATACAAATGGCAAATAAATATATGAAAATTTGTTCAAGGGTTAATTAAGGTAGCTACACTACTAATTTCTCTTAGCTCACTGAAAAGTTTATGCTAACATTGTTTGGGCAATTAAATGCTATGCAATCTTGTAATCTGAGTAACTAATTTAAATATAACAATATACATGTGGTTTTGTTTTGAAATTTTATTTTTTATTTCTCTTTAAAGTAAAGTTATCAGTTGCTTCTCTTCAAAAACAGATCAGCACAGCCTTAGAAACCAATAAGATGAAGACTATCCACAGCATGAAGCTTGATAAAAATAAAGACGGTGGACAAATTGATTCTGATTCTCTGATTTTCACTGGATTTCCAGACCATGGCAGGAAGCAAGCCACACATTCCTTGGACCATGCAGACAAGAACGAGAGCAGATTCCTGTCGCCAACTATAGCAAAAGCAGACATGCTGAGTAGCTGTCCAGGCACTGCTGACCAGAATACAGGAGCTCCTCTCCCATGTGTCTGTTTTGCCACACTGGTCTCTCTTGCTTCTTGTCCACCCCCCCCACACACACACACACACACACACACCCTCAACTAGAATGCAACATCTATGAGATCAAAACTTTTCATCTCATTGGCTCAGCATCTGTAACAGTGTCTAGCAGTGAGTGCTGGTTATTTGCTGAATATATCCAACTATATACCTATCCGTCTAGCCAGCCAACCAGCCAGCTATGAGAATCAAGTCCTATGTTGTTCTTTCATTTTGTAGAGTTGTATATTTAGTCTTGAAAATTCTGAACCATGACTTCTTCCTAATTTTCCTGTACCTTTTCTGTTATCTGCATCTGTTGCTTCTATTATGTTGGAGTCATGGGCCTCCATTTCTTTTTCATATTTTCCATATTTTTGCTTCTGTGTGCTACTTTCTGAATGGATGCACCAGATCTTTCTCCTTCATCACTATCTCTCATCTGTCATGAAGTGCCTCATTTGAATGGCCTTTTTGCTTTCATTTCTAGAATTTTACCTTGATTTGGTTTCAAAGCTAAATGCGACTTTTTATTTACAGTGTTTGGGCCGTGTTTTCTCTCCTTTCATTGTTTTGATTATTTTAATTGACTTTTAGCCTCTAGTTTAGATTTCTCTACTATATATTTCTCAAAGTGATATTTGGTTCGTATGCTGACTTTCTTCCTTCTGGTTTTCCTCCTGGCAAATTATTCCTCACTGTTATTTCTAATATTTGGTCACTGGGTGATTTTCAACAGCAGTTTAGCTGTCTTGCTGCTCAGAAGGTGCCTCTGTAGACTGTACTTCCTCTAGTTCTCTTAGTCTTCATGGTCTTCACAGGTTCTAGGCCACCTGTTACTTTTTCTTTTAATAGCATACCATGCGGGTACTTCGAAGTTGCATCTTGCAGCTAGGTGGGGTGCCAATCCCTGGTTCTAATTTCTCACTGGTGATTTGCTTCTCAGAGGAGATCAACCAGGTTTTTCTACTCATTGGCCCAAAATGGAAGAATTTCACTCTACTGTGTTACTTCATGTCCTGCTATTTGGAAGGTAGCTATCTATGCATGAGCCTGAGAGTTGAGCCTTAAACAGCCTCCTAATGCAAATATCGAAGAATTCTAGTCCTGGACTTTAAATTCTATAGATATTTTTCTTTCTAAAAACCAATGGAATTAGAAAAAGAATAAAGATATTGAACTTCAAAACAAGGTAATAGGAAATTAACAATGGCTACTATATTGAATATTGTTATCTGGCATAACTATTGTTATGGTAGTGGCCCACTACCATATATAGGAATGAAAGATGGATCAAACGATATAAGCACTAACTGTTCCTGTCAATGAACTAATAGAAACAACAATTATCTTCGTTATCTTATATATGTAATATATATTATATAATATATTATATGCTACATAATATAATCATATATTCCTTCTTTCCTTCTCCTTCACCCCATCCCAGTTGTCTTTTCTCTTAAAGAGCTTCTTTCAATTTTACAGTATCTATTGTACCTTTCAGATTTCATTTGCTCTTTCAAGTTCTTACACTAATGAGACAGTATAAAGTTTGAACATATGGGTCTGATTTATTTCACTTCAAAGAATGGCCTCTAGTTGCATCCATTTACCTATCAAAATCATCAAATTATCCTTCTTTAGTGGGGAGTAGTTTTTCACTGTATAAGTACCGCATCTTTTTTATTCACTACTCAGTTGATGGGCATATCAGTTGTTTCCAAGATTTAGCTAAGACAAACTGTGCTTCTATAAGCATGGGTGCACATATCACTATGGTACAATGTTTTTAATTCTTGTGGGAAGTTATCCAGAAAGGGAATACCTGGGTGAAATGGGACTTCTAATCCTAGCTTTTTTGAGAATTGCAACACTGATTTCCACAGTGACTGTACCAGTCTACGCTCCCATCAACAGAGAAGAAGAGTTCCTCTCCCCCCACGCCTGTCTAGCATTTGTTATTGGTTGATTTATTGATGATAGCTATTGTTTCTGGAGTCAGATGGAATCCTAGTGTCATTTTAATTTGTATTTCTTTTTTCTTTTTTTTTTTTTAATTTTAAATTCTATTTATTTATTTATTTGTTTGCTTGTTGTGTTTGTTTGTTTCTTTCTTTATTTTATTTTGTGGCTGGCTCAGCCTGCCCTGGTGGTGGCGCTGGTGCAGCATGTGGTGCCAGGGATCGAACCGCAGTCCCCGCAGTTGCCTGAGCCTTCCTAAGCAGGTGCTTTAGACCACTGAACTATCTCGCCGACCCCTTAATTTGTATTTCTTAAACGACCAATGATGTTGAACATTTTTTCATACATTTATTTGCCCTTAGTATTTTTTCACCTGGTAAGTGTATATTCATCTTAGATGCCTATTTTTTGGATTGGATCTTTATATTTTGGTGGTCTGATTTTAAGTTCTTTATATGTTCCGTACAGGAGTCTTTTGTCTGAAAAACAGTTGAATAAGATTTTTTTCTCACTCTGGGTTTTCTTCTTACTCTTCTGGTAATTTCTTTTGATATGCAAATTTTTTAATAAAATGAGGTCCACATTATTCATTCTTTGAAATATTTCCCACTCAGTTTGATTTATATTCATGAGATTTCTGCCTACCCTTATGTCTTCAAGATTCTGCCTACTTTCTCTCCCAGTAGATTTAGTGTTTCTGTTTTAATACTTAAATCTTTCATCCATTTTAACTTTAGCATATGATAATAGTTATGGGTCCAGTGTTAGCCTTCAGATGTGGAAAGCCAGTGTTTCCAGCACCATTATTAAAGAAACTACCTTTCTTCCAGTGAGCATGTTGGGCCCTTTGTCAAAGAAAAGGTGGCTGAGTGTGTTTGCAGTTGTGTCTCAACTCCAGGTTACTAACTTCTCTTACTTTGAGCTTCTTCTTTCTTTGGCACTTGGGTATTTTCTATTTCTAGTTTCTTCAGTTGTATATGAACATTCTATTATTATATTTTGTCCAACACTTTCATGAGTGTAAATAAAAGCAAGAGAACATCTCTTTATCTTAATCTGCCATTCCCTTTATTCTATCATCCAAAAACCAATTATACTTTGAAATTTCTTCATAACATTGAGTTATTTATGAAATTCAATGTGAATCATGAAAGTTGTGAGAACTGCCTTTTAGGGGCCAGCAAGATAGCTCATCAGACTAAAGTACCTGCTTAGGCAAGTTTATGTAAGCACAGGAACCAGGTTTAATCCCTGGCACCACATGCTGTGCCAGCCCTGCCCCCAGGGTGCTCTGACCAGGCATAGGGGTGCATGTCTGTAATATCAGCACTGGGGAGGCTGAAAAAAAGAGGATCACCACGAGTCCAAAGTGTGTAGTGAGACCCTGCAACAACCAAATACCAAAAAAAAAATTTTAATCAAGTCATATACTAATATAACCTATGTCATACACTTATTTCAGAACATCACAGTTTGAAAGGAAAATAGACAATGTGAGGCACTTCAATAAAACATAATGGGCAGTCTGCAATCCTACCATAATAGGAATTTTCAAACAATAAAATGCTACTTTGCCTGAGAAGGAGATTTGGGAACACAATCATCAAATATGTAAAGTTCTGTCATTTGGATAAAAACTACAGGTTTATTGAAAGGAACAGTTAATGCTTACTATTTTTGATCAATTTTTCATGCCTATATCTGGTAGTCTGAATAATTACTTTGAAGAAAGCAATACAACAACCATCATAAATTTCCTATCATTTTGTTCATAAATTTTGTATCATTTGAATGTTTTTTTTTTATTTTTATTCCTTTTCAAATTGGGAAAAAAAAAAAAAAAACTGCATGCAGTCTTTGCTCATGTACTTCCAGAAAACAGACCCAAAGGTACACTACAGAGAGGTAGGATCCTGGCAAGTGAACTTTGGTTCCTTACATAACAATCATTTCACCTTCTGGGCATCACAGTTCTTGTCTGCAACACCAGCAGGTTGCAACACATGGGAGGCTCCCATGCTTTGCTGACTTCTACCAAAGGTAACGAGGATGATTCTTCTGGCAATGAATGAATAAGCACACTTGATGAATAATTTTGTTTTAATTATTTTATTTCAACTGAAAATAATGTATTACTTCCTTTTTTCCACCAAGACACAGACTTCATGCCATATCGCCTCAACTTCCTTTGAGCCAGAAATTATATGATCAGAATGCCAAAATGGTAGAATGACAACAGAGCAAGACCACCAATCTTGGTGTCTTATCATGCCAAACTTTCACCTTCCTAACTCTGTGTCTTTGAATACCACTGACCTCCAAATATCAGATTCTTTATCCATAAAATAAAACAATAATGTGTATCATAGTAGGTTTTATAACTGTATCGAACGTGTGGAAGATATTCAATAGAAGTTAAATCCAAAATCAAAATCAACTCTTCTGTATTGATGAAGAAGAGAATTACGCCTGTACGGGATCCACCTTAACCCTTCCAACATGTTACACTGCTATGCCTTAATATTGCAAACTGTCTTCTACAACCATTATAACTTGCATGAATTCAAATTCTAGCAGTTAATTATTTTCATACAAGGTACAGTTATCTGAATTACTTTAGCACTCGGGGCAGCTCTCAAAAAGCTTTTCCTCTGAATTGTTAAACTATGAGTAATCAAATCCCAGTCTCATAAATATTTGATTTAACAGAAAACAATTGTTATCCCTCTTGGTAGCCAATGTTTCTTCCAACTTATCTCTGGTCTCCTTCATTGTCTCTTAGCACAGAGGGATTCCATCCTCTTACATTTCTATCACACTTGAGCTATATTTTATGAACTGGCATCTATGCATCTATCTCCTGACATCTGAGTGGATCTTAGGCTGGTAGATTACACAACTGGATTCATTAAAAGCTCTGCCTCACAGCAATTCCACCAAAACTTCCTCTATTTTTCTGCTAAGTTTTGCTTCCTGGGGTTCTTTCTCTCAAGTGTTTCAGTATGGTAAAGTTGTTCTTTTCTCTGGGAAAAGGAAAATAAAATCATCTATACTTTCCAGGTACATAAGAGTGGCTGGTAATGGAATGAAGAGGAAATATTGAGAAGAAAACAATTGAGCTAATATAAGGTAGTGATTTAAAGATGATACGAACTTGGCTTCTGAAATCAAATTCAGTTCAAGTCTAGGATCTACTGCTTACTAAGGGCATGACTTTCAACAAGTTGAAAATGCACCAAATCTTTAATTTGTCCATTCCAAACTAGGTACAAAATACAGTCTTCAAATATACAGCAGGGGAATAAAACAACTATACAGCAGGGAGGAAACATAAGAAATGCTAGACTTCTTTCAGTAGTGAAAAAATGTGTGGAAGTCTGGCCGTGGAGATAGTAAGAACAGACTGGAAAAATAAAACAGAGAGTGCTACAATTCCCCTTGACCACGGGTTGAATGGACTCACAAAAGTGCATATTATGGTGTTTTTAACTTTATTATGTGGAAGTAGCCTGGAAAACAAAGGGTGCATTTATATATTAAAGCACAGCTTAGAATCCCACAAACACAAGTGTGATGCAGACACCGGAACTGGTCCTGGGCCAGGACCGCAACTCCATCGTCACACATGGCACTTCCATTGCACAGACCCTGTATCTAAAACCATGTTGTGCGTCTCACACATGCATGTACCTGCACATGTCCTTCAACTGCTCCATCGTAAGCTTACCACTGCCTCATTTGACAGCCAGGAGAATGTGTTATAGCAGGACCCAACATCAATAGATGATGTCTTAGCCTGACTTTCACGTGAAAGCAGAGCCTGACAGAAGGGCTTGCAAAGCTGTTAATAGCAGCAGTAGCTGGAGTAGCAAAGAGGCCAAGAGAATGGGAAGCCACACACTCACCAGAGGGATCCATGAAGGTAAAGTCACCACAATGCACAGAGACTGCTTTGCCTATGGTGACACAAATTGAAAAGTGATGGAGCAACCTTAGCTCTAATCCTTCAGCCTAACCTTCTCTTTCTCATTCCCAGAACAGAGAGATGCTGAGGATACAAACAGCTGGTTGTACCGATGTGCATTCATGAAGAAGAGCCCCTCCATGGCATGTCTCCCACTGGCATCTCCATGTCACCTGTCACCTTCTCCTCACCCCTGTGTTTCACTTGTACCATTCCACTTGTTTGTCCTCAAAACAGTTAGGGGATTCCCCAGGTTTACCAACTCTAACCTCAGCCTGGGGAACACTGAGGCCCAAGTGCTCACGGAGTGCTCCACAGCGCCGCCACTGCCTTCATTTAAGTTCTCTGACTGCATGAGGCAGCCCAGTTTCCCATGCTTGTTGGCTGGCATGAGCCCACGACCATGCGTTGCTCTGGGTTTGCGCTTGTGGGGCATCAGTGCGCACACAGGCGGGGAGTCCTGCACACCTGAAGTTCACTGAGGAGCTTCAATTTCCTCATGTTTCTAAATAATAAGTTGGAACAAATTCTCTCCAAGATCCTTTCCAAAAGTGACAACCTGTGCATTTGAGGCTACTATAAAAACAAACTATCATTATTCTATTTTCTTTTCTTGTTCTACTGGAGAATGAGAAAAAGAAAGGTAGATTTTGGCCGTGCTAAGCTAGCAGAACCGGATCAAGCTCTGAGCTTCAGACTTGCTGCACACAGCTTGACCTGAGCACTGGACGGGAAGCCCCCCAAGACAAGGCCTACAGATCCCGAAGAGCAAAGCAGTCCAAAGCCGAAAGTCGTTTCATGAACTTCTTTCTGAATCTGGACACTTGTCCAATGGCAAACACCAACTCTAAGTCTTCTCATTGTGGGAACAGATTCTATAGGCAGAGAGACAGAGATACAGCAGAGATAGGAGTGAAGCCTTTGCAAATGACATGCATGAGGCGCAGGAGGGGACCACGACATCACCGTGATCTGCTCCCTGAGATGACAGCCCTAGTTCTCTGACTCAGGCTGGGGATCTTTTCACAGGATCACATCATCTCCTTGCAGGGGGTGGGCGTGGAGATTATTGAACAAAGTAAGTCTCTGAACTTGAAATTTAGGGCCTGAGTTTGAGTCCTGGCTGCTCTGCATTCTAATTTCCTGTCCTTCAACAAGCACTGAAAGTAAAAACAAATGCACAAGCTGTGTGAAACTGCCCAGTAGCCAAAACCAGCTCTCTGTGAGTGATAATGATAAACATTTCGCAAGGCTGAATCCTGCAGGGCAATGAAGGAGGATCGGCGCGAAGTAACTTGTGCAAACATATCATATAAAATGTGAATGATTTAGAAGTAGAAAAATTATTATGCTTTTTAGTAGTCAAACAAAGACCTTTCTAGAGAAGATTGAAGTGGATGAGAGAAGTTAATTACTTTTCATTTTGTGGCAAATTTGCAGCAAAGTTTATGCTGTTAAATTGCAAATGTGTGCCCCCCTGCATCCGGACTGGGAGTGCGGACAGAAGTGTTCATCTTGACTGGAAAACAAATTCATTCTGTCTGGGCCAGCGGGAACGATGCAGCACACAGCAAAAACACCAAAGTAAATCCCCTACACGTCGGCCTTCGCTCGGCGAATGCACCTGGCTGAGCTATTCCAGCTCCAGAAATAATTTAAGATGCCCTTGAAATGAAAAGAAACTCTGCTTAACCCACCACTAAATATTTTATGGAAACCAAACTAAAATACACTGGTGCTACGTCTTACTTCCTCGAAGCTTCTAAAAAAGAATCTGGGAAAATATGTGTTAACCTCTCATGAGAGACTGAGGCAGAACAGGAGAGAAAACTAATACTACGGATGCCTGAAGCAGTCTGCTACCCTCCCAATAGGTATTTTCTTGCTCAATTTCTCCCTTTACCCTATTATTACCCACATCTCACCAAGGTTGTCTAATTTCCCCTTGGTTATCTGGCTTCAAATGCAAGTTCGTTTCTGCCTTACATATATCAATCCAGTAGAAAGCTCAGTCTCACGTGTACAGAGGCTACACCCTCTAACAAGTCAGGTCTAGAAGAAGAGCTCTAAACCTTCAGAACACCCTTTGGGAAGATCAAAGTCAATTTTGGATAATTGGATTTTTTTTTCTTCCTCTACACACACACAAAAAAAGATATTATCTTCCATGTAAAGAACTTTAAAAATTCTTTTATAGATGCTGTAGTGAAACTTTAAATCTCAATTCCCTGATTTCACATCCAAAGTTTTCTGCAGAAGACCATCTCAAGAAAACCTAAACCAGAGTTTAGACACCTAAAAATGAACATAGTATTTTTGTCTTAGTCTGGGCTGGTAAAACAAAATATCATCGAGTGTGTAGCTTGTGTACAACACAACACAATTCACAGCTCTGAATACTGGGGAGTCCACAATAGATTCTGGGGGTTTTAGTATCTAAGAAAGGCCATTTCTTTTTTCCTTTTTTTTTCCCACTGGGATTGAACCCAAGGCCCTTGCACTTGCCAGGCAGGCACTTCAGCCACTGAGCTCTCTCCCCAGCCCAGAAAGGCCATTTTCTGTTTCCCAGATGATGAGGCTTTGTCTCTTCAGTCTCCCATGGGGAAAGGCGCAAGCTAGCTCTCTGGGACTGAGGTTGTGAAAGTGCTAGTCCCATTCATAAGGGCTGCTCCTCATGATTTACTCACCTTGTTACAGCTTTTACCTAAGTGTCCCCCAAACCCTCACGCATACAGAGGCAAGGCTTTGGGAGGTAAGTGGATTGGTGGGCTAGTGCACTGAGAAGTGCAGTCAGATATCATATTAGGACCCAGGACTGGTCAGGAATGGGTAACTGGGGCATGACCGGGAGGACCCACCTCCACCCTCGTGCCTCACCTCTCTTCCTGGCTACCTTAAAGTGAGCAGCTGTTCCTCCATCAGTCCCTCTGCCGTGCTGTCCTGCCTTGGCATCAGCTGACTGTCGACTGAAACACCTTGAAGAATGAACCTCTCCCTCCTCTCATTGTAAGGACTACTCGGTCCTAGCAATGAGGAAAGTAACAAAAACCCTACGTCCTAATACCATCTCCTTGGGCATAAGAATTTCAGCATGTGAATGCTAGTGGGGCACACAGAGCACCTATGAAAACAGAATCCTCCTCATGCACTGAGCAAATTCCCAGTGGACAAAATAACCCCAACAGCATCATCTCCAGAAAAGAGCCCTCATGCAAGGTGATGTCACGAGGAGAAAAGTAACAAACGAGGAAGTCACAAAAGGTTTTTTTGCTTTAATCTAGTAGTAACACTATTGGAAATGGGTGAAATGAGAAGGGAAAGAGCCCACAAGATAGCTCAGTGGACTAAGTGCCTGCTTCGCCAAGAGCAGGGACTAGGGTTCGATCCCTGGCACCACATGCCACACTAACCCCACCCCTGGACACAATGAGCCGGCCACCAAGACCGGGTGTGGTGCAGCATGCCTATAATCCCAGGGTTGGGGAGGCTGCCACAGGCTGATCACTGTAAGTTCCAGCTGCTTAATGAGACCCTTTACCAAATACATTAAGAGACAGAGGCAGAGACAGAGACAGAGAGAGAGAAAGAAGAAATTCCTAAGAAAAAAAAACTAAATAAGCAAAAATGTTTACCATATGGTCATTTAAACAGACATACATTGAAGATAACCTACAAATTCAACTGTAAGGGAATTGTTAAATCAACTGTGATTCATCAGCCATATTTTATGTAACTTGCAAAGTATATTTCCAAACACTAGGTAGATGCTTGATGCTAAAAGTTCAAAATATAATAAATTAAAAAAAGAAAAAACTGCCATGCCAAGCAAAAAGAACATACAAGTATAAGCCAAGTGTGAACATTAAAATGACAACTATTGATGTGTAAGGGTGACAGAATTATAGATTTTTTTATTTCTAGGATATTTATTTTAACTTATTTTATGTAGATCTCAGCATTACTCCACACTGACTTTCATCCAGAGAACAGAAAAAGGCAACACATTTACATCTCTGGGGAATCAGTGACGCTTCGCACCCACCCCACACAGGCTCTTGTCATTGATCTCCGTCGCTCATTTCAGTGTTGCCTGCATTTGCAGGTCTCCTTTGTTCCAAGCTAATGCAGACAAATGAGGCTCAAGTTAAACTCTTGGTATGAGCTCGGCAGCTGTGCATGTCAGCACTTGAGCGTTTGACTAACTAACTTGCGTGGCAAGCAAGAACTCGGTGTAAAAAGTCACTTCTGCTTTGAATGTCCCACGGAAGGACAGAGACAGTGCTAGACTCGGGCTGATGCTCCAGAGTCTACTCTACCCTCACTCTGTTAGAGGCGTCACTTAGCTCCAGGGAACCGAGCAGCGAGCTCCTTTCATCAGAACAAAGGGGAAAGCCCAGCCTCACTCAGACCCCCGGACGATGGGCTGACACTGCGGCTTTGAGGTAAACACAGGCTGGGCAGAGTGCGATGCTAGAGCGCCCACGGCAAGCATAGCTTTCAAATATTTCAAAAATAGCACACACGGCTGTTTGCTTGATGCTGTCAGTAACGCCAAGCACTATTATTGCCATTTTGCATGTTCAAACTTTGTGTTGCACATTCTCCTATTGTACAGTAAGTGCTCATACGGGCTAAGCACAAGGAGTACAACAGAGGACAGAAAAATTCTCTGATCAGGAGAAGTTTGCATCGTCGTGGGACACAACAACAACGAATGCAAGCTACAGTATTGCGTATTAGGAGACAATTAGAGACACGAAGGTGGGATGGAGCGAAGATGGTTCTGAGTCAGGCATGCTATCGCAGTTACTCTTCTCTCATTGCTGGGACAAAGAATCCGACACCCAAAATTAAGGAAGGAAGGGTTTATTCAGCTCACAGTTAGTGGAGCTTTGGGTCTATGCTCCGCTGGCTCCAAGGCAGAGTGGTGCACGGCAGAGGGCAGCAGCTCATGGTGGCAGAAGGCAGCAGAAGAGCAAGAGTAAAGGGAGGAGGAACGGCAGAGAGCGTGTCTCTCTCCCTCCCTTATGTTGCATGCAGATCACCCACCAGGGCAGGTGCAGCACTCACATGCACAATCCCAGGATTCGACCATGAATCAACCAAAAACTCTAGAAGCCTGGCCATGGCCGTGTGAGGCTTTGGGGACATCCATACACAAGCCATGGGAGACCCGGATGCAGAAAATGTACATGGAACACCTGGAGACATTCCAGCTAAGTCTTGGAGGCGTGGGGAGCTGGCATTGCACCTTAACAAGCTCTAGTTAATCTGTTGAAAAGAAATATAATGAGCAAGGGTAGAACTAGGAAAATACGGCAAAGGAGCCTGCGCCACCGCAGCAGAGCAGCTGCGGAGGAAGGGTTGGGCCCTGTTTATTTTGAAAGTGAAGTCGGTGGAAACCGCCGATAGTTTGAGCACAGAACAAGGGAGCGGAGTCAGGAAGGATGGTGAGTCTTCTTGCCCGACAAGTTGGGACTGAGCTGCTGTCGTCTGACGCAGAGAACACTGGGAACGCACGGTAGTGATGCTCCTCAGGGCAAACCATGAAACCGGAGATGCCATCTGCACTTTAAGGATGGAGAGACTGTTGCGGCTGAGTCTCTTACCCAAAACCGTACAGATGCTCAAGGGTGGAGCCCGGCTTTAAAGCATGGTCTGTCAGGTTCCAAAGTTCAATCCCTGGCAACACCGCCCTCTTCTGTCGTGTGAATGAACTGCAGGAGCACCTGGGTGTTCCCGTGAGTGCCATACAACTAGGACCCGTGTGAGCCTGTGAGGATTTCTTTAATAGTAGCCGCAATTGAAGAGGGGTTCCTAGTATCGGTCACGATGCCACTCGAACACCCCAGAGACTGGATTCTTGTTGATCGTCTTGGCGGTGAGCGCCGTGATGACATTTCAGTGTCACTCTCAGGATGACTCACGAGCTGCGTTCAGCTTCTGTGAAATGAACGGCAGATCTCGATGTACTTGCAACAGTCCTTGCACAGCTTGGCCCATGAGGACCTCGTGGGGGCATTTTTTTTTTTTTTTTAGATAAAGATTTGCTCTGTAATTTAAGCTGGCCTTAAAAGGGTACCTTTTTAAAATACGAATTCCAGAAGGAAAATTAGCAAAGATTTTCTTTGCTTCTGTGTCTCTCCAGTCTGCTAATTTTTTCCTTTACACTACTGAACTTTTTACTCTGTTGTAATCCCACTGGTCTATTTTTGCATCTCTTTCCTGCACTTTCAGGTCATATCTGAAAAGATCACTACATACACCCGCGGCTTGAAGTGTTACTCGTGCATTTTCTTCTAATCTTTTCATGGTTTTAGGTCTTGCATTTAGAGCTTTGATCCAGTGTGTGTCGATTTGGGGTAGGCTGGGAGCTGGGGTTCAGGTCTCAGTGTTCTCCCCAGGGGTCTCCGGTTTCCCTAGCACCATGTAGTGAAGAGTTGTCCTTTCTCTGCCTGGTGTTTTTGGAGACTTCGTAGGAATCAATTTGCATTAAGCGTGTGAGCTCCTTGTGGAGCCTGTACTCGTACTACTAACCTGCATGGCGTCTTCACGTCAGCACTGCGCCATTTGGGCACTAAATCTTTATGTCTTGAAGTTGGATTTGTGACGCCTCCAGCTTTGAGATTTAACATCTGAAACACAGAAGAGCTCAACAATGTAACAAAGAGCAAACAATCTGATTAAAATGGGCCAGTTCTCTAAATAGACAGATCTCAGAAGAAAAGCAAATGGCCAACAAACATCGGAAAAACATTTAATTAGGGAAATGTAAATTAAAACTATAATGATCTTACCACATTTCATTGGAATGGCTATTATCAAAAAATTAATAAATGCTGTGCATAACATTGGAACAAAGGAACTTTGATACGCTGTTAGTGGAAATTATAAAGAACAGGATGGAAGTGCCTTAAAGACTGAAACTAGATGACATGGTCAAATGTGCAGTGACTACTTGAGTTGTTCAAAAATTTATCATGGCAAAAGACACACTGGTAATAATCTTGCTCAGCATATTCTTGTTCACTTCAGAAACACTTCACCCATCATTCTTGCAGCTTTCTAAAGCAGCCCCAGGAACCTCCTTTTGTGAATGTGGTGATGAAAACTACAGTGAGTACCACTGCGGTTGGCGGTTGGCGGTTGGACAAAGGCAGGCTCCTAAAACCAAGAATGTGCACCCCGCCCCAGGCTTGGCCCCCGTGGTTCGAGACATGATCTAGTTGGGGCTCATAGACACCTGCCCTGGGAAGCAGAGCAGTCAGTGCCCCTGGGCAGCAGCCACCTGCCCCAGGGCCAGAACATCACCAAGGTTAGTAAGGACACTGGTTAGCACCAGCGAGAGCGTGCCAGCTGCGGCAGACAAGGACGCTGACCTCCTCTGAGCAGCGCTGTGGCATTGGAGTGCCCATGAGCTGCCTGTGGGTAACACCCCGAGCGCCCCTGTCCTGCGGCTGCCTCCCCGCGCTCCAGGTGCCATCCTCTCTGAGCTCTGTCCAGCTCAGCTCTGTCTTCTGCCTGCACACAGCCCGCACACCTGGATCCTGCAGGCTAGAGACTGGACCCTGTCACCAAGAGCCACAGCCAGATATTGCCCGTGAAGCCCATTTCCACAGGTATCATCACAGTAGAGGGGAGCCGGGTGACGCAGGTCGCCGCTCTCACAGAGAAGGAGAAGGAGGAGAAGGAGGAGCAGGAGGAGG
>PVKN010018428.1:0-16849 GCA_004027915.1 Capromys pilorides
TCACTTTTTTATAAATTATTAATTGGAATTCCTGATCATGATGTGGGTACAAGGAAATCCAGTCCTTAGGGCTTTGCTCTCTGGAAGAACACCTGTAAATAAAACATTCACACAATTAATAAAAATGTCTGAAAGGTGAACCACTTTTTCATGAAAAATGGCTCTGGAGTTCTGAACGCTAGCCACTTTTGTGTAATATACAACAAATATTAACAATGTTTCATATAACTTATAAATCCAAATATAATCTAAGGTAAGAACTTTGTTTTCTGAAGAATATGATAGTTTACATACAACTTGGTTGATGTCGCTCAAGTAGGTAGGAATGAAACTGTGGGACTGTAATGCTGTGAGGTCCAAGTAGTATGAGGAAACATGCTCTCAAACCTTTACACTGACTTGACCTACTTTCAAGATTAACACTGCTAAAGACAACAACTTGAGTCCTTAAGGAACTTATATTTCTTTATAATTAAAAAGTACTTCCAATTCAGTATTTGAGACTGTCAAGGAGCAGGCTGCAGGTTGTGCTAGATACTGACCCAGAATTACACACTGCCATTTAGACAGGTACATGAGCACCAGAAACAGTAAGTGGCAGGCAGAAAGTTGGCTGAGGACAAGGCCTACATTTATCATTTGTTATGTTCCTTGCATCTGCTGGGTTAGATATGCAGGTCAATCTAAGTTGAAGAAAGAACAACCACTATACATATGCAGGAACAAAAGAAAGCCTTTCAAGGAGCTGTGATTAAGGTAGGCATACAAGAATGGGCAGAATCCACAAAGCAAAGTTGCTAATAAGACAGAATTGTTTTGTTTTTAACAGTAGCAAAGTTTTACTAAAGGTAGGGAAAACAAAATAAAAACCAAAACTAAAAACAAAACAAAACACAAGATCTGCAAAGCAAGTCCGGGACAAGTAAAAGTAAGTAAAGAAGTCCACTGTCCAGCATGAGGGTGCGCCACCATGGAAGTGAGCACCTGGTGGCCAAGGCAGGAATTCTGCGTGGTAACAGACCCTTCAGGAGAAAGGAGAAAGGGAGCCTGAAATCAAGAGTGTGGAAGAAGAGTAAATGCCAAACCAGGAAACATGGACTTGTTTTTAGTAAGCAATGGGTTTAGGAAGAGTATGAGGAAAGGCAATGCATCAGTAATGACATGTCTTCAGTACATCAGTCTGGTTACAACAGATGAAGGGAGATCAGAGATAAGAGTGAGGCATGCCTGCCTGAAGAGGAGGAAAGAATCAGTCAGATCTGAGATGAAGGGCAGAAATGGGCACGTTTGTTCCAACCAGAACAGTGCTAACGCTGAGACAACACTAGCCCTAAGATAATGCCATTGGTGGAGACAGGCCGGCTAAGGAGGAAAACCTTACAAATGCTGTCCAGAGAACAAATGCACTTGGAGCACAAACCTTTCGCAGTGACCCTAGATGTCCTGTTACTGACAAACAAAGCGTCTTTGAGTCCTTCATTCAGGTTGCAGTGGCTGTACCCCTATAGACACTTAGTTTTTATAGAAAAATAAGGGAGCGTAGGACTCCCAGTGATAAAAACTACAAGTAGAAAAATAAATTGACAAAGGAAAAGTTTAGAATCACAATCCCCAGTTCCGCATCCTGTCCTGCTCTTTGTTTCTACAATAGTGGGCTTCTTGGGAAGGGAAAAAAATTACTCAGGTGGAGTCTACAGCATTGACCATGGTGCTTGGTATCAAGAAGTACTCATGACGTGAGAGATGACTGATAATGCAGGAGAATGCAGTTTATCTCATTAATGTAATTAAGTATGAATACCAAATAAACATCTGGTACTTTCGGCCAACTAACAGGTTATTATTACTTTTTTTAGTTCAGTGATTTTAGACTGTAAGAGCTTTAATGCCAAACAGTAGGATCCCCACCTCCTTTTTTTTTTTTTTGTAGCCCACGCTGGTCTCGAACTCACACCAATCCTCCCGCCTCAGTCTCCTAAATGCCGGGATTACAGGCATGCGCCACCACGCCCAGCTCAAATGTTTTAAAACAGCATACAAACATGTAACTCCTACTTCTGTTTTTATATATTTAGGTTCTTCTCGTTAACACAGGCAACTGTTAAATGCTTCTCATTTCCCAACTGGTTCCTATTTAATTTCATCTTGAAACTGAAAGAAAACTGGCATTTTCATAATGATATACTCCAGGCATGGATACATACAGTGTGCATGTCTATCTTTAAGTGATCTTTTGCAGACCTTAGCTGAAAGGGGCTTCCCCAAGCATCCTGTAAGTGCAGATTCTTGGAAGCGGACATTAAAAGAAAGCAATCCCACAGTCCAGGATAGTCAAGCTGCAGCGTCTAGGTACTCTCTCTGGGCCTTTAAATACTACCCGCTTGTGTGAAGACAGAAATATTTCCACACTTACCTTTAAATAATTTTTAAAGACCTTAGCATCAGGTTGCTGAAGTGCTTGACAAAACTCCTGGGAAGTAGGAAAAGGGGGAGAGAAAGGGGAGAACAGTAAGTTTGCATTAAATCCACAATAATTCACTCAGATACACAGTATCCTTTCTTTAAATTGTGTCGATCTTCCTGCTGCAGCCTCTGGAGTCCTGGGGTTACAGGTGTGTGTCACCGCACCCAGCAGCCTTTTCATCCTGCAAAGCTGAAGCTCTATGCCTTTAGAACAATTTTCTTCTCCTTCTCCTCATTCTGAAAACCACCATTCTACTTTGTATTTTGGCAAGTTTGCCTACTTTAGCTATTTCACAAAAGGGGAATCATGTTGTATTTATCCCTTTGTTATTTCATTTAACATAATGTAGTCAAGTTTTAGGTTATGTCATACAAAATTTCCTTCCCTATATATAGATTAATACATATATATATATATATATATATATATATATATATTTCCTATTTTCTTTATTCATCTGTCAATGGACATCAAGAATGCTTCCAATCCAGTCTTCCTCTTATAGCTTATCAAATCAATCTCTCAAAATCTGCACCACAAAAGGCCATACGATTTTCAAACAACACTACCAAATAGGCTGCTCTCACTTTGAGAAACACTTTTCCTGGGCAAGGGGAACTCATGCCTGAGGAGAGTTAATAGTACAAAAACCTCATTTTTATGCCTGTTGTCCAATAGGAGGGTCCAGGAGCACAGCTAGAACAAAAGGAAGATGGCGTAGTTTCTCTAGTACAATTCTCCAAAGAGTGTTTTCAGAACATAAAGCATACTAAAAAGGAAAACTGAGGTTCCTCATATTACCTGTTACAATCAGATTACTAAAAAATATTATACCTTCTATCACTTAGTAATCTAGAAGGACATATAAACTGTGTGATATATTTCTTTTTTTCTTTTTGTGGAACCGGGGATGGAATTCAGGCCCTGTGCTTGCCAGGGAAGCGCTTATTCTACTGAGCTATCTCCCCAGCCCCTATGTGATACATTTCTAGTTATGAGTACAAAGTTCATAAGCAATTAATAACACTTTTAAGAAAATTTTTTTTGTACCTAACTACCCTATTTTTCTATTTTAAATGTGCCTTATTAAAAGCCAGCATTCTTTCCTCTTGATGATGCTGGGTGTTAAACCTAGGAACTTATACATGTGTTGCTACTGAGCCACATCTCCAGCTCTAAGAACTTTCTTTTTATTCGTGCTAATGAGAAAAAAATAAACTAGCAATGAAACAATTTAAAAATAGGTTAGTAGGACAGTTACAATAATTAATACATTGCATATTGTTGTCTTCATAGTATTCAGAGGACAAGATACAGACATGATATCTTGTCTAAACAATAGTAGTACAAGCCAGGCATAGTGGTGCATGCCTGTAATCCCACCACTTGGGAGGCTGAGGCAGGAGGATCAGTGTGAGTTCGAACCAACCTGTACTACAAAAGTGAGTTCAAGGCCAGCCTGAACAGCATAGTGAGAACTTATCTCAAAAAGACAACACAACACAACACAACACAAAACCAAAACAAAGAACAATAGTAGTACAATCTTTTCTTCTCACTAAGCTAAGAGAAGGTAGCTTTAACCGTTTGAGTCCCAAGCAGCGCGATTGTGCTGCTGAGATTTTATGTCGAGAAAACCCAGCACATTTTGAACATGGTGGACAACTGACAGTGCGTTACCGATTGTCGAAGTCGCGTGCTCAGATTTACTGACGCAAGTACATCACACAGCTCCTTTTAACAATGAAAAACACTTACAGAAGAATATGTCTGATCACTTAGCAAACTGCAATAAATGTGACAGAGCGATGAGAAAAAGAGGAGAATCACATTACCTAACACATGCAAGAAGAGCTATTGCTCCGGTTGGGATTCATCGATGTAAAAGAAACAAAGCGCTATCGCACTGCTTGGTATTTCTCGACATAAAATAAAACAAGCGCTATCACGCTGTTTGGATCTTTTCGTACTCATTTAGAGAAAGCACGGTTGCACTGTTTGGGATTCTTCCACAGTGTTTTTTCAATACTCCCTGGGACTCAAACAGATATGTCTACCCTAAATATCTTGTAGAGGGCCGGCCAAATAGCTCAGTAGATTAAAGCACTTGCAAGCAGCTGCAGGGGCCAGGGGTTCAATCCCAGGCTTGCTGTGCCAGTCCTGTCCCTGTGGTGAGCTGAGACGCAACTGAGACTGGGCACAGTGGCATACACCTGTAATCCCAGCTCTTGGGAGGGTTAAGCAGGCAAATCACTACAAGTCTGATCTACTTGTAAGACCCTGAATATCCTGTAGCCCCTTCCCTAAAATATATACTATCTTGTACACACACACACATTTTTTTTTCTTTTCCACAACAAAACAATCCTTTATATCCCTTTTTGTTTTGTTTTGTCAGACATGGATGTTCCATTGCTGTTAGAGACAGCTCTAAGAACTTTTAAAACATCATAGTGACAATTTTCTTTTTGGCTGGCTCAGGCTGCCCTGAGGGCTGGGAAGGTGTGGCATTGGTGCTGGGAATCCAGTGGCAGTCCCCTGCGCCTGCCTAAGCTTGCCTAAGCAGGTGCTTTTTCTTTCTTTTTTTTTTGGCTGGCTCAGGTTGCTTTCATGGTGGAGGTGGGGATTGATCCGCTGTCCCCTGTGCCTAACTGGGATTACCTGCACAAGCGCTTTAACCACTGAGCTAACCCAAAAGCCCCCAGCAGGTGTTTTAGACTGCTGAGCTATCTCGCCATCCCCTAAAATGTCACTGAAAAACACTCATGTTAGAATATCTACACTATCTAAAATGACAAGGAAGCTTACAGAATCAGAGTAGAAAGTTAATTAGGAGTTTGTAATGGGCAAAAGATCTGATTATGTAAGAAAAATACATCTTAGAGATCCACCTAATGTAGGTACAACACTGTCCCTAAATTAACAGTATTGTACTGTACACTTAAAAATATTAGGAATGTATACCTCATGCTGTCTTACCATAATAAAGTTAAATTAAAAATAAAACAAAAAAATCAAAGCCTTGTTGGTAAAGAAACAAATTTTAGATTACACAACAGACTATAATTCTAGTTTTAATCAAAAGTTTGAACCACCAGGTGTGGTAACACATGCTTCTAGTTCTACACTCAAGAGGCTGTGACAGGAGTACTGCCATGAGTCTGAGGCCAGCATGAGCCAGGAGCTGTATGCTTGAGTTCAAGGCCAGCCTGTACTACATAGTGAGACACTGTCTCCAGGGCTATAGCTCAGTGGACTAAGCATTTGCTTAGGTAAGCGCAGGGACCAACGTTTGATCTCTGGCACCGCACACCATGCCGGCCCCGCCCCCACGCGGGCTCAGCCTGGCGTGGAGTCCCAGCATAGTGACCCATGCCTGAAATCCCAGCACTAGGGGGGCACAAATCAGGAAGATCACTAAAGTCCAAGTTGGGTATTAAGACCCTGCACAAAAGAAAAAAACAAAACAAACAAAAACTTACAAAACAACAACAAAAAACTCTGATACTTCATTAGTTGTGTATAATACTGCACAAGAAGTTTGGAAAACCATACCCGAAGAAGAAAACTGAATGCCAATATACTTTGTAAGAGCACAAAAGCACAAGGTAACTTTCTACCCACTTGCCTCAAAATAGTTTCAGACTTACAAATGAAACATTGATAAACTTGGCTCAAACCCTCAGAACAGAAGTTTTATTACATACTACAGTATCCTCTGGCCTACTCAAGAAGCCTACAAACTACTTCTAAAGTGTCTTTTTGAAATGCATAAAATATCATACCATAGGATTACAAAGTAAATAAACTCTAATTAATTATGTCACCAAAATATTTGAGGTGTGGTAAAACAAGACTTATCTCTTACTAAGTTATAAGAAGCATATAGTGCCATTACTAGTAACATGTAATTTCAAAACAGTGACATGTACAAACAGTATTTTAGGATCTGTAACTACCTATGTGGCATGAAAACATCTGTGATTTCTGCTAGACAGTCCCAGGGAACGTCATGACTACTATGATCTGTCATCTATCTGATGGCAGGAAATTAAAATTCTATTAGAGGTAAATAAAAATAAAAATATACATTTTTTAGCCACATAATTTCACAGATACCCTGGTTTGGATTCCATACTACTTAAAAACTCTTATTGTCTTATATACAGCAAAACATCAAGGCAAACGCAATCAAGCTTTCTTGATCAGATTTCAGATTGAACTATATACTCGTATTTCTTTAATTAAATTAAGAACAAAACCCACCAGGGCAATGCTTACCTGAATTATTTCTGGAGCTACTTGCAAGGAGGGCAGGTATTCCTGTTGAAGATATTGAACACATTCTGGCCCCTAAGAAGAAAAAGAGAAATATTTTCTTTATGGACAGTAATATGACTTTCAAAGAAATTAGAACAACAGATGTATACTTTATTCTTTTTTTTTTTTTTGGTGGGATCAGGGTTCGAACTCACCACCTTGCCCTTGCCAGTCAGGCACTTATGCCACAGAGCTATCTTCTCAGCCCCAACAGATGTATATTTTAAAAACAACATAGTATTTTGATCTTTTTTTTGAGATACTAGGGATTGAAACCAGGACCTTCACATTAGCTGGCATTCAAGGTATGTGTTACCATGCCCAGCTTAGTCCTGTGATTAAGAACACAGATTGGGAAGGGCTAGGGATGCGGCTCTGTGGGAAGGCTCTGGGTTCGGCCCTTAAATAAAAAACCACCCCAAGACTCCGCAGCTAGATGAACTAGATCAAAACTGGCTTTGGCAACCTGGGTAATGCTGAGGACCGAGAATTAAGAAATGGGTACCTCTTAGAACAGCACTCTACGGGCACTACATGCCAACCTCATAACGTTAAGTGCTGCTAAAGATTGTTTCTGAATTCACAACACAATGCCACAGCCCTCTGGGCACTGCAAGAGGACAGCAAAGGACGGTGCTCCTGTCACTTTGCCATCAAATGGATATCAGTTTGCCAGTAAGGGCATAGAGCAGTGCTACGCTATTATCATTTTTAGAAATTAAAATATATGCAACGAAGAACAAAATATGACAGAAGACAGTAGCAACAGCAGTACGCTTTCCTTTTCGTGCTAAACAAAGTAGGGAAGAGGAATTTAGCAGCCAGACAGAAGATGAGGAAACCAAGACTCAGTTTGAGAAAGTGAGTTGCTCATTCTACAGTTCATTAAACTTTTTATTTTTATATTTTTATGTATTTAGTACAGGATCTATAGTCTCACTACACAGATTAGTATCATAGTGATCCTTCCCTTTTCAGCCTCCCAAGAACTAGGATTACAGGCACGCAACACCACGCCCAGTCTCAACTGCCACCTGAGTGAGCCTTGGGGGTGGGGAAACTGGGCATCGAACCCAGGCCCTTGCGCCTGCCCAAACAGGCGCTTTAGTCCACTGAGCTATCTGACTGGCCCAATTAAACCTGTTAAAAGCAGGTAAGGAGCTTTGAAGCTGTGAAGTCACAGTTCTGTCTGCTACATGCAAAAACCCATAAACATATTTCCCCAACCCCAGTCCTTTTCTGCAGCTTCAAAGGTGCTTAGGATACAATGTGAAAGCAGTTTCTCTTTAACTATGTGTTTCTGAGAGCAGAGACTCTAGCAAATTTAACAAGTCCAGTACTTAAAAGCAAACAGACCAGAGGCACAGCTAATTTCATTCTCAAATTTGAGCTTAACTTAAAGCCTTCAGAATGTCATGAGGGAGTGCCAGTTCTGTGCTCGCTTTCTTGGATCTCAGAGAGGACAGACAGACAAGTTCTCTCTCTCTCTCTTTTTTTTTTTATGGCCAACTCAGCTACCCTGGGAGTGGGGCTGGTGCAGCATGTGGTGCCCAAGATTGAACCGTAGTCCCTGCGGTTCCTAAGCAGGTACTTTAGACCAATGAGCCATCTCACCGGCCCGACTTACAAAGTTGTAAAGGTTAAAAAAAAAAGTACCTTATTTTTAAAATGTTAGCAACCAATCATGTCATTTGAATGTATCCAGAATTATGTATGATTTATCCAAAATGCTATAGCAACAAGGAAAAATTAACATTTTGAGGTAATGAAGTCTCTAATCTTTTGTCATAGAAGGAAACTGGAGAAAGTACCTAGGAAGAAGATGGAGCTGGAAATTCTGGTTAAGATCTTTCATGTCTTTTGTCACACCAAAACAGATATTGTACACATTTGAACCTTCTTGTTACCCAAAACTTCAAGGACAGAAACGGCTATTGTTGCGGCCCTGCTACTGCCACTCAACCCCCACCCCACAAATGTTTACAGTGAAGTTAACTACCTCGTATAAAGGATGAGCCAAACATAATTCAAATCCTAACGAATGTCACGCGTAAGATGAGACTGAAGAAGCACAGATCACAAGCCTTACCCGTTTGAGATGAATTGTTTTCAGTGTCACGGCACATTCAGACAGGGCCTGTGAAAAATAGGTCAATTCTTGATTACTGGTGCAGCTTTTATTTCCCTAGAAAAATCGATAACTCACTGCATGAGACTGATACAAGAGCAACTATTTGACATACAATATTTCAGAGATGAAATTCCAAACAGCTATCATATGGGAGAAGAAAGTGGCCATTTAAAGCTCTTCATGGTTAAGGAAAACCATTAAGTTGAAGTAGGAGAACTGGAGGCGTAGCTCACTGGTGGCATGCTTGCCAAACATGGACAGACCCTGGGTTTGAGGCCCAGCACCCCAAATAAATTAATAGAGAAGTCATAGCATAAAATCACTGAACCAAAAGAAACAGCATCAACCTGGCACTAAAGAAGAAAGTGTGACTACATGAAACCCACAGAAGGCAAAGAAGGTCCCTAAGTACTTACCAATACTGTTTGTGCATCTGCCAGGTCAAATGTTTGTTTTAAAGGGGCCAGGAAACACGCAGGAACAATGTGCTTATAAACAAAGTCAGCAAATCCCACTGGTCCATCTTTACCTCCTGTTAAAAGAATTCAAATTTTCATCGTATAACATATATACATATATACATACACATATACATACACACATATATATATATATATATATATATATATATATATATATATATATATATATGACATATCAATCCATTACCATGGAGAGTGTCAGCTCCCAGTTCCTATCCATGTTTGGGATGGGGTTCAATTTCACCTCTAAAGTAAGTCTTGTTAGGGTCAGCCAAATAGCTCAATGGATTAAAGCACCTACAAGCAGGTGTAGGGGCCGGGGGCTTGATCCCCGGGCATGCTCTTCCAGCCCCGCCCCCTGGGCATGCAGAGATGGCGATTGAGACTGTACAGGCATGGTAGTGCGTGCCTGTAATCCCAGCTCTTGAGAGTCTTAAACGAGCAGATCACCACAAGACTGAGCTAGTAGTGAGACCCTGAACACCCTACGTAGACCCTTCCCTAAAATACAAAAAATATATATCTAAAATAAAGTAAGTCTTCTTAAACAAATTGAAAAACAGAAGGTTAAAAAATTTATCAAGCTTGCGACTGGGTGTAGGGGTGCATGCATGTAATCCCAGCACTTGGGAGACTGAGTTAGGAGAATTGAAGTGAGTTTGAGACCAGCCTGGGCTACAAAAGTGAGCTCAAGGCCAGTCTGAACTGCATAGCGATACCTTGTCTCAAAAAGACAAAAAAAAAAAAAAAAAAAAAAAAAAAAAAAAAAAAAAATCAAGCTAAAGGTGTAGCTTAAAAGAGCAGTTATAACACCTTAGAGTTGATCCCCAGCACTATCAATAAATAAAACAGCAAAACAAATGATCTTACCCCACAGTTCTACCAACTTTGAGAGGATGATAAAACATGTTTTCTGTGCAATTGGATCTGGATAGTCAACAGCTCCTTGGATAACAGTTACCAACACTTGTTCTACGTTCTCTGCACCTGAAGACCAAGTGAAGTGAGTTTAACTTCAAACAGAACTAAAAAGGCACCTAGAAATTCATTTCATACACAGAGCCATGTAGTAAAGTATTTATTAAGTAGGCACCTAAATGTCAAGCACTAAAAACTCAGTAGTCCCTTGATGGCCTGCTCCTCAAGATTTCCTATGCAGTGGAATTCTCTTTGTTGATCTATATAGTAGTTTATTTTTAAATTCAAAACAGCAAATTGACCAACGACACCATACTGTCTTACCAACTCTGGTAAGTGATTGCAGTACGATTTATGACTAAAGAAAGGAATACTGACTTAGGAAAAGGGAACTTGAACAAAAATTTATTTTACAGTACTAAGCATGAAAGTAACTGATTTGTGTCCTAAAAAAAACAGCAAACTGTTTTCCTAGAGGTCAACATGCAAATGGTCTATACTCACTCCAACCCACCCCTGCCCAGACAGATGCAGAAATGTGCACAAGATTTAAGCAGGCAGGTCCTGCATCCCACCTTGATTTGCTATCACCTCACTCATCCCACTGCCTGTGACCGTTTGCAGGAAGGCAAAGTAGCTCCTCCGCAACATCTGCTTCTCTAGAGCTGCAGACTGGTCATTCTCTTCTGCAGGTCGGAGAAGCACTTCGAAGATAGCATGAAGCAGAGGCATGAACATCTGTTGTAAAAACGGGGAAACCTGTATCTGAAGATAAAAACCAACTATTATTACTTCAGATTTAAGAAAAGGCAAAGCTTTTTATATAAAATGTTTCCTCTGCCGGGCGTGGTGGCACATGCCTGTAATCCCAGCACTTGGGAGGCTGAGGCAGGAGGATCAATGCGAGTTTGAGACCATCCTGGGCTACAAAAGCAGGCTCAAGACCAGCCTGAACTGCATAGCGAGACCCTGTCTCAAAAAGACAAAAAAAAAAAAAAAACGTTTCTTCGGACTTCCAATTTAAAATTTATATAATTCAGAAAAAATCGAGTTTAAGACAAGTGTATATAACATACACATTAATGAAAATTTCTGGATTAAAGCACCTACAAGCGGGCACAGGGGCTGGGCATTTGATCCTTGTGCATTGGCCATGCTGGCCCTGCCCCCAGGCACGCTGAGATAGCAACTGAGACTCATCGTGGTGGCAGCGCACCTATAATCCCAGTTCTTCGGCGGCTGTAAACAGGCGTATCAGCACGAGTCTAATCTAATAGTGAGACCCTGAACACCCTGTAGACCCTTCCCTAATTAAAAAAAAAAAAAAAGAAAAAGACAAAATTTCAAGATAATTAACTTTGATCCACTTCTAGCATTTACAATAATAAGTCATAATCAAAAGTTACCATGGAGTAATTTCAAATTTAATTTCCCAAGCAATGAATTCTATTGCCAAATTAAAAATCAAGATATGACTGAACTTTCAGGTGTTTTATGCCCTTGGACAAATTCTGTTTTTTTTTGTCTTTTTGAGACAGGGTCTCATTATGCAGTTCAGGCTGGCTTTGAGCTCACTTTTGTAGCCTAGGCTGGTCTCAAACTGGCACTGATCCTCCTGCCTCAAGTGCTGGGATTACAAGTGTGAGCCACCACGCCCAGCTCCTTGGACAAATTCCTTAACCTCACTGTGTCTCAATTTCCTCATCTAGAAGATAAATTTCCTATTTCCTGGGGTTCCAATGAAGATCAAAAGAGTTAATATACAAAAATGTTTTGACAGATTTTGAATCCAGAAAGTATTATGCAAATGCCCACCACCATACCCAATCTCAACTGCTGTCTCAGCATGCCCCTGGGGTGGGACCCGCACAGCATGCTGGGATTGAACCCGGCCAGCCCTGGCCAGCCCTGGCCAGCCACAACTGCGGCGCTCTGCCTGAGCAGGTGCTTTAGTCCGCTGAGCTATTTGGCTGGCCCTTGTTAGTGCTTCTTATTTACCTGTTTAGACAGGCCTCAACACTATTTTTCTTTGATTTTCGACAATGTAGTCTGTTCTGCTATATTCGGTATTTTTTTGTCTTTGAGACAGGATCCTGCTATGTAATTCAGGCTGGCCTTGAACTGGCAGTGATCTTCTTGACTCAACCTTACAAATGCTGGGACTACAGCCATAATGACACCATGTATGTCACCATACATGACACAGGTATGACACCATGGCTGACTGCTCTGTTTCTATTAAAACATCTAAGACTGACCTGTGTCTAAAAACATGCTAGAAGCCGGGCGTGGTGGCACATGCCTGTATCTCAGCACTTGGCAGGCTGAGGCAGGAGGACTGATGTGAGTTTGAGACTGCCTGGGCTACAAAAGTGAGTTTAAGGCCAGCCTGAACTGCACAGCAAGACCCTGTCTCAAAAAGACAATAAAAAAATAAAAAATAAGCGCTAGACCTTAGAGACAAAAGTAACTCATTAAGAAAAAAAAATCTGCAAAATGAAGACATGACTGAAAATGAGTACATCTAATCTTTAAATCAGAAAGAGATTAAACCAGGTGAGTTTAGAGCTCTGCAAATTGGTGGTACCTTAAATTTAGCTGTGATCTGGTTGATAAGGGGAATGAACTCCTGGAGGTCTTTTGCTTCACAATCTTTGAGCATGTGTTCTGAGGCAGAAGGGATGAATGGAAGAACTTCTTCCTCCAGACAAATAATCATTCGATGGAGAAAAGTTCGAACTCCACTTCTGAGAATATCCTTTTGTAAAGGACAACTTAGGGCTGGCAAGAAGGTCTGTAAGCAATCCAGATAGACTTCGGAACAGCCACACTGCTTCACAGTCTGCTTGTTGCTGAAAGCTTTGCTGGTTCGACTTTTGAAGCAAAATTCAGACAATTAGAGTTAACTTTTATTTAAAAGTATTATAGATATTTTAAAGCAATGTGCCCTTGGGAGATACACAAGTTCCATGTTTTGTTATATAGGTCTTGCTTTAACTTGCCCTTAACTACCTAGCAAAAAAGTTTAACTACGAGGCATAAAACATAAAGCTAGATTAGTATGCTGAGCTGTAAAAGGCTCAAATCAACAGCTTCTGACATTGGCAGTTTTGCCAATAATCCATTGCAATTCTGGAATACTTGACTATGTATACAACTACTTTCTCTTATTTCAATGAGAAGAAATTTTTTGCACCAACAATGATTAGAAAAATTAGCATGTCTACATCCTGTGCTCTGTATAGCTACTATGAAGACAATATGCACTGTATCAATTACTGGGAATGTACTAACATATTTTTGAAAAGGTCAAAAAAAAGAACCAGTGTGCATGTGTGCACTTGTGCACGTGCGCGCGCACACACACACACATTGACAGATTTAAGAAGTCAATCATCTCTTTCATCAATTACTTCTATCCTTAGCTACTACGATTATGTATAAAACTATTGCTCCCAGTTATTTTTCCAAGACAAGAGGATCAAATTGAATGAATGATAGTTAATATAACCTATTTCCACCTGTTTTACTAAAGTGCTGATAAATATACAGAAAAGAAAAAAAATCTATTCCCTATACAAAAGTTGTGCTGAGCAATCTACAAAATATCCACTAAATTTAGAAAACAATCTCCACAACTTTTCTATATAACCTAAGACCTAACTCTTGCTCTGAAGTATTCAGTAGAACAATTTCTCTGCAACTTTTAAATAATAATCACTGTAACTTTTATGCTACTACCATTGGCCAATAAAAGGCACAGGTAGAAACAGTTAACGGTAAGCCTCAAGACCTTCTCTTTAAGGTACCAAGACCAACCTAAATTAGCTACTGAAGTACATAATCACTTTGTACTAAAGAAGCCAAAAGGGTAGAAAAATTTAGCTTGTGGTCTAAAGCAAAAATGTAGAATCATGTAAGACCCGTTATTTTCTTTAGCTAAACTTTTTAACTTATTGGAGCTAGGAGAGACAGGTCTAGACAATTTTCTGAATAATCTAGCCTTAGAAACATACATGTGCCCACCCTAAAAGATCCAGGTAAGCGGCTATGTGTACACACAAATACGCTATAGTTGTAGTCATGCTCACCTGGCAAATCCAACAGCATGGTTCAGACAGTCTGCCAGAGATGCCTGCCTTTCTTCATCTTGTGCCAGCATTAATTTTTCTAATAGAATTTTAAACTTTTCCATTAGTGGAGTCAATAGATTCCTCATTAATACTTGCTTCCTGTCTGCGGGATATTCACTATTGACAATAAGCACTCCAGCTGTCTCATAAATAAATAGTTGATCATCACTGCTCAACAAGGACTGGTATCCGTTCTCCTAGGATGATTTTAAGTCTCATTTAGTTCCTCTTAATCAGAATGACCATAATAGGAACAGTAGATTTAATGCATCACATAAATTCACAGATCAAGTACTTACACAACCAAATTCTCTCCCACAATCATTTAACAGAAAGGAAGGCCCCCTTTTTTTTCCTGCATTTTGTACACGGTCTACATGGTCTCACTACAGATTGGACTCATAGTGATCCTCCTGTTTTCAGCCTCTCAAGCACTGAGATTACAGGTGCCCGCTACCTTGTCAGTTTCAATCACTGGCTCAGCACACCCTGGGGGTGAGGCCAGCACCAGCATGCCTAAGGAAACTGTTCTAATTGTAATCCTGGTCTAAGAATTACAGATATGGGCCACCACGCCCAGTCTCAATTGCTGTCTCAGCATGCCCTGGGGGAAAGGTCGGCATGGCAGGCCTGGGGATCAAACCCCCAGCCCCTGCACCTGCTTACAGGTGCTCTAATCTGCTGAGCTCTTCCACTGGCCCTTAAAACTAAGACTTTAAAAAGTTTCATTCATAATAGGCAAACATTCCATATCCTGCTAAAATTCTATTGATTTTGTTAATTTTTACGTTTACATACTTTGAGAGGACAAGAGAAAATGGATTAAGGTCACTCTAGATCCAAAACTAAAATTATAGCTTGCATGATGGTGTAAGCCTGTAATCTTAACACTCTGGGAGGCTGAGGTGGGAAGACAGGAGGTTTGAGTCTGCCTGGAGAACTCAGTAGAACTCTATCTCAAAATACATAATAAAAAGGGCTACAGATGCAACAGTGCCAAAGCACTGGGTTCAATGTTCAATCCACAGAAAAACATATATACATGCATGCACATGTGTGTACATGCACACATACACACTTACATAAAAACTCAGCTTTTAAAAAGATAAATGATAGTTTATTATAGAGAATTCTCCACCCCTGAAAGAGCAATGTTCATACTGAAAAGCAATAAACGCATTTACTAAGTGCCTGGTAGGACTTATCTCTGCTCTGAAGTTGAGAACACAAAGATAAGGTACTCTAAAAGTGGTTAATATTTGAAGAAAGCAATTTGAATCAGGAGTTTTTACGCAGTGAAGAAGGATAACATCAACAGTGAAAATCCACATGGAAAATTTCCAATATGTGTAAGATAGCAGGGCTTCTAGAATGCCTATGTGTCTCATGGGTCAGCGTCACCTGCCAAGGAAAACTAGCACAGAGTGGGTGAAGTACTTTATAATAGGTTTCGGTTGTATGTAGGTAGAACTAAATTAACCACATAATTCACTAAGAAAAAATCTCTCGTGCAGTGATGTTACAGATCTTTCCAACCTGAATAGTGATATTTACTTCAAAGAACAAAAGCATGATTTTGTATTTAATGTTTTTAGATGACAACTCTAAAAATCACTTTCATTAAATGTCAGTTTGCTTTATACAAAAATATGTAAAAGGCAGGGCCAGGGAGATAGTTCTGTGGCACAAGTGCCTGCCTGGCAAGTGCAAGGTTGTGAGTTCGAATCCTGGTCCCACCAAAAATAAAAGACAAAATGTGCTTAGAAATATCTCACATCTTTCCAGTGAAATGGAAACCAACTAGCATGTTAAGTATTTTCACCTAAGCCTGAACATATATAGAAAAACTTCCATGTAATAACAGAAGCTAAGAATAAGACTTTAGTAGTACTGAATTCAGAATTCAGATTCTTTTCTTCTCAATAAATACTTCGCCAACATTAACAGCACAGAGAAATCACACTGTCAAATTCTCAATACTGCCAAATTTAATAATCAACTCCTGATTCCTCTCTATTACTATATTTGCCATAGCAAAATAATTTTGTTTTTTTGAGACAGAGTCTCACTATGGAGTTCAAGCTGGCCTTGCACTCACTTCTAATCTAGAATGGTCTTCAATTCAGCCTCCCAAGTGCTAGGATTATAGATGGGTACCACTTTTAGAGTGCAAAAGGATCCTGGTAAACAGAACCAAATAAACTTGGTACACACAACTATCTCCACTGCAAGTTAAAAGAAACAAAAGATGTACAAAGACAAAAGCTTATGATATATGTGGCCTCATTATTTTAGAAAAAGATACTTACTGGTGGAGAAAGGACCAATAAATCTTGTATTCTATTCAAAATATCTTCAATGAAAGGATTCATTTGTTTACTGAATAAATGCAAAAAGGAAA
>PVKN010018429.1:0-16852 GCA_004027915.1 Capromys pilorides
AGATAATGGTCCTAGTAACCTCCAAAATGTTTTTGACACTGAGGATAGCAATGTGTAACAGTAAAACTATGCTTGGAATGCCTGTCATTCTGGCCTTTTAGATGTGTGCTGCTTCCAGTGTAACTTCAGTTACTGCTATACTCTCTGTCAAGTAAGTGGTTGGTTTACAAGAATGTAAAAAAGGGTATTAAATGAGAGTAAGAGACTAGGAAAAGTACCGAAGGATTGACAGGCTACAATTTTGTATATGCTTAGATTTCTAAATTTCTATGTTAAAAAAGCATTATTTTCAATGATCCAAGACAGACTTTTAGTGTAAGTAAAGCAAATTAGCATACATATTAAAAGTTTTTAGCCAACAGAATACGTACTTTGGGAAGTACCTGAACTTTTCCCTCGTTTCTCTGTATCTGTTTTATTTATTATTGATTTATTTACCTAGATTCCTGCTCAGTTGCTAAGTTGCATGGCTGCATTTGGACTCGCTGTCGTCCTTCCCAGCCCCTCTCGGGGTGGCTGTGAGTATGCTCTATACACCTGGCAATGTGTGTGTGTGTGTGTGTGTGTGTGTGTGTGTGTGTGTCTGTGTGTGTGTGTTTGTGTGTGTGTGTGCATGCACATGCATGTGTGTGTGTAGTATTTAGTGCAGGGACTACCAGGTCTCTCTCACTACGCAGATCAGAATTGTAGTGATCCTCCTGTTTTCAGCTTTCCAAGAGCTGGGATTACAGGCGTGCACCACCACGCCCCATCTCAGTCCCCATCTCAGCATGCCCTGGGAGCAGAGCAGGCAGGACAAGCCAGGGCTCGAGCAACAACTGGGTTGCCATTTTTGCCTACGCAAATGCCTCAGTCTGCTGAGCTATCTGACTGGCCCCTGACTATATTTTTAAATTGTTAGTGAAAATTACTTTTTAATGTTATGTTTTAGTTCTAGAATACCACTGCATTTCTCTGTGTTCCAGCACTTTCTTAGTATTGACAATGCTTTCCTTATTAGTCCTTTTAAGGTGTGAGTTTGTCCATGCCAAAACTATTTTACCACTAATTAATGCTATTTCCTCTAATTTTAAGGCATTTGTTCTCCAAATATCCTAGAGTGTCATTTAATAATCTCTAGCTTCTCAGCTCCAAAAACACAGTTTATTTTTATGCTTGTAACAGCAGAGCATTTCTGCTATGCTGGGTTAACTATAAAATTTGGATGTAGAAGGCATTGTGGAGGGAGTGGAATAGAGGACCGTCTCCTGCTTCCTGCTTGCATTGCATGCCACATCACCACGCAGGCATTCTTCCAAATCCCAGGGCTACCTTCCCTGTTGTCCACCTAAAACCAGTGTCTCCCAGTGAGATTCGTGTATGCGTCTCCCTTTGGGAAGTCCCTTCTCTTTCTAGCTGATATTTTTATGTTCCCTAGTGTTCTTATTTCCCATGGAGTTAATATATCATGTCACAATACCCTGTTAAATTTCTTCATAGCAGTTCCCCTCTCAAATTGTGCCACGGTTTGTGGCTTCTGATCTACCCACTGCTATGGGATATCAAATAAGTAATTGGAACATACTATAAAAAATATGCAAAAATAAGATTTGAGGATTGGATCAGTGATGCATTTGGTCTCAAGCAGAGTTCTAATATCCTTGCCAATGGGATATCTTTTTTTAGCCAATCAATGAAATGGGGTGACATTCAAATAATCAAGCTATAAATTCTGGTTAGTCATAATGATGTACTCACTGACAAGGTTCTCTGAAAGCCTAGAAACATGACCTAAATGGCCACCATGATAATTCTAAGAGCTTTGTTGATCTAAGGCTTTCAAGAGGTCAAAAAGATGACATAGAAAGGAAATGCAAGATTCAGTCCTTTAGTCTCAGTGGCAGAAGCTATTTGACAAACAGGTAACTTCTTTGACAGTCCTAAACACAATTTTTTTTGCAACCAGGAGGCTAAAATTAAATATAAGATGTAATTGTGCAAGTCACTGGATTCCAATGGCACTTGAATTCACAGTCTTCAGTGTTTCCTAGGTAAAGGTTAAGACATTTATTTAGAATGAAAGGGACCTTGAAACCCTGAACCAATCTTTAATTCCCAAATCACTTGGACTCTCTAACATGTGACAGACACTTGCGCTTGAGTGTGTGGGGACCACCATTGGACAATCCATGGCATCACCATCTAGGAAAGATGTCTATCTCATTGCCTATTTAGTGGACCAATTTGGATTGCACAAGTGGAATACATCTCAGGGAATGACTTTGGCTCTTAGGAACTTAATCATTTGCAAATACTGTTTTGCATGCAGCCCCTCTGCTAGAATAAATTGAAGTACGTTCTTATATTCAGTATGTAGCAGGTCATGCAGATAATGCTTTTCTGCCTGTACCATTGTACAAGAACTAACATAGGCAGTTGTTTTCACCCAAGAGCCCCGAGAGGATTGTTAAATGAATTCCATTAGTACATTTTACATATAAATAATCATCTCATTCAACTTAGGGAATTTGTACCTCTATATAATATAATGCATCTTCATTATTCTTTAGACTTTCAAAGTTTTGTCTGAGGACAGCTTTAATGCAATCATTCTATGCCATAATAGTCAACATGCATTCTAAAATTTTGTTATTAGATGAACCATTGAAAGGTGCTCTATGTTTTATCATATTAGTTCTGATTAGTGAGAACTAACAAATATTCTGCATATGAACATGTGAATATTACAGGATGTGTGATTAAATTATGCAAAATTCCAGGGTACATTTATCTTCATAAAGGGATTCACAACCTTTTGCCTGAAGATTTACAGGTTACAAACACAAAACTATAGACACTATGCTATGCATATCTATAAAAGCTAAGCTTCTGTTTCTTATGTTGTCTACTATGAAAGCAGGTGAAACGTGTAGTGGACCACTTGCAGATTTTAAAAACAAAATTTAGCAATATGAGTTTGCTACTTGCATCTACATAGAGTCACACAACTGGATGTCACTTCGTGTGATGATCAGAGCAACAGAGGACTCTACAATAAGGACAGGATGAAATTCAAGCCACCCTGCCATTTACTTCTTAGGATCTAGCAAACGAATGGCTATTAATGCATCTAAAGTGAATAGGAATGCTGTGATGAGCTTTGATCTGCACGTGTAAGAGATCCTAGCACAGATCCTTGAGGTTACAAGGCACATCAGGCAAGCCCAGGAAACACAAGTAGACATGTAGAGAGAATTCAGACTCCTTTGATATCAACTGTTTTTCTTCAAAATGACCCTGGGCTCCTAGAGTGAGGAGTAGCCCTTAATACTATTGTCTAAGGAAGGGTTGCTTCCAAGCTTAGCTTAAGCATGGTGATGGTACATTCAAATGTTACAGAACAACCCCACATCCACACTTGCGCCTTTATGTGTGTGTGTGTGTGTGTGTGTGTGTGTGTGTGTGTGTGTGTGTGTGTGTGGTCAGCTCAGCCTACCCTGGGGGCAGAGCTGGAGTAGCATTTGGTGCCGGGCATTGAACCACAGTCCCTGTGTGCTTGCCTGAGCTTGCCTAAGCAGGCACTTTAGACAGCAGAGATGTCTTGCTAGCCCTCCTTTCTGCATCTTTTTGTTTCCAACAATAGGCAGGAGAAAAGGCTTCTCCACGGGATGGAAGGGTTGATCAGAACTCCAGAGAGAAAAACCCCAGAGACGGCTGCTCAACAATGCAACAAAAATGACTAATATCTACAGAGTTCTTGGGGTCCCTCTCAGTGCTTCTATTTTCAGAAATAAAGGAAAATCCATAGTGCCAAGAAAAAGGGGTAATGTGACTGAGGTGCAGACCTTTGCAGTAAAGTTTTGAGACGGTCTTCTGGGTAAAGAACCCCAGTCGGCCCAACTCCTAGTTAGTGTCAGGAAAAGGTCACTGGAGACAGAAACGCTCATTAACAAACAAATATGATATGTTGACTACTGGCAACATTACGGCTGCAATAACTGCGATTTTCTCTTTGCTTGTAATATGCACTTGCTTATTTCTATATGTCAACACTTTCAATTTCTACGTTATTACTACCATTATAATTTTATATAATTTTGCAATGGTCCTACAATTCAATGTATAGAACATTTGGTGGGACCACAACTAAACTATGCTACTAAAACTGTATACTTTGGGAAAGTTAGGTAAGTTTTTCCTTTTCCTTTATTTGTAATATACCTTTATTGGTGGCAATTTTACAACATACTGAGCATCAGTGTGGTATCTTCATATATGCGTGTATTTGATTTCACCCGTCTTCTTACTACCTGCATTATATGTCTTGTCCCTTATTCACCTCTTTTAAATTCTCCCTTCTCCTTTCATGACTGATGTTTTAGAATCTCTGTGTAATACCTGTCTTTCGGAGCATGGTTTATTTCACTTAAAATAATGATTGCTAGGCCCACCCATTTTTCTACAAACGACAAAAGCTTGTTCTTTATGGCTGAATATTCCCCCATTGTATACATAAACACTACTTTTCTGTGCCCATTCATAAGTTGATGAATGCCAGGGTTGGCTTCCTAGTTTAGCCCTCGTGAGTTGTGCAGCAAGAGACACCAGTGCCCTTGTGCCACACTGACTTTAATTCCTTCTGCTAAGAGCTAATGTTTGGTGTTTGTATGGTGTTCAAGTCCTCCTAGGCAAGGAGTATACAGAGAAGGAGGACATTTTCTATATGTACTTTACTTAGGCTACTAAAGAATTAGACATAGTTATGCCGAAACATGATGCAGTGGTAACAAACCGTGGAAAACTCAAGAGTCTGCGATTTTAGACTTTTCTGTGCTCTGTGCCATTGGAAATGAGGCCAGGCCCTTGCTCTGATGCAGGGAGAATCCCCCCAAGATGAAGGACTAATGGCCTACTTCAAAGAAAGGTTAGCTAAATTTCGTGGCCAAGTCTCAGTGGGGAAAAGGATGCAGAGGTTTTGCTTGTTGAGAGCCTCATTAGCAGAGAAAGAGCCGCGGAAGGTCAGGGAGGTCTCCTGGCTTCTGCGGCTCACTCAGGTTGCTCTGGCTTAAAATATGACGCTGACCGGCTACATTTTAAGAGTTTATGTCCTGAGTCCCAATACCACTAACGCCACTCAAATCCTTTACAAGTCCATCTAAATAATCATACAAAAGCAGGCAGTTCTGGAATGGATGGGCTCAAAACTTGCATTTTGGGCATGCATTTAAATCTACATTTTGTTACAAATTACAAGCAACTATAAAAATGTGCAATAAGATATCATCTTCAAATATTCTCCTAGTAGATACAAAATAGAAAAAGTTATTGATAGCTGCATTTATATATTGATCTTTTTTTCCTGCTCAGGAAAGCTAATAGAATTAACGGTCAGTGACTATATTCTATTCTGCACTAGCAAAATTTCTTATTTGAAATAAAGAATCAAAACAGATAGCAGAGTCAAATATTCCTTTTTTAAAAGCATCATTCTACTTAATATATTAGGCTTTTATTCTTCAGGAAAATAAAAGAATTTTAACTGTAAATATCCGTGCATGGACAATTATTGCCCTTACTAAAAGAGTGGAAGCGTGTCCACAGAGAACTGGGCTCCGTGGTGGACCCCACCTCAGAACACCAGCGAAAGCTCCTGGCCGGGCTCTGCGCGGGCAAGGGCTGGGAAGCGCAGCCCCCGCGCTGCCTTACCCGCCCACATCCTTAGTGCTATAGATTTTCTTCCTCAGCTTGTCTGATTTATTTGAAATGCTTTAAATATGTAAAACGTGAAAATAACAGCGCAGCAAATTCCCACGTGCCTGACACCCAGACAGAGGGAACGTTGACATCGATCTCTAGTTACATATTATTTTTGCAGAAATAAAACACATACTGCCGCAACTGAGGCCCCTTGTCGCCCTCGCCGGATACTTGCTTCATTTTCTCCTTGGACAGAACTGCGTGTGCTTAGATATAACATACTCTTAATCCGTGTGTGCCCCTATGTGGGCCTGTGAATCGCAGATGACGTGGGACCCTTCTAGGCTTTGCTTAAATTCAATTATTCTGTGCTCTCCTCTTAGCCCATTTCCCAACAATGATGTGCAAGGTGACAACCCTTGCTGAATTCCTATCATTTTGTTTAGTGAAATTCTGCATCATTCTTAAAATTTGACTATTATTGATTCTCTTTGCAAAATAAAAAAAATAGGGATTCAATAAATATTGTAACATAAATGTTGGTACAGTTCACTTGTCTTTATGTATCATCTTATTGTATGAATTTATAAGCTAAAGCTGTTTTTTCTCTTCTCCTTTCCAGACATTTAAGTTTTAACATCCCTCACTTTTTAAATTGCTTTTTGATTGGGTTTGGTATTATGTTTAAGAGATATCATTGTCAAATAAAAATAAATCCAGCATTAGAAATGAGAGGTCTTTTTCAGAATAAACATTATTGCAATAGGGAAAATGATTTCAGAAATCCATAAGTGTATCAAAATAAGGGAGGAAGCGTTATCATTTTTAGAGTGAAATACAAGTGGGATTTTGTAAGGGAGAACAGGGCCCTCATGCAAAATGCTCAGGAGGATCTCGTAAGATGCCTGCCTCACAAAGCAGAGGGAACGCAATGGCACCCAGGAGTGCTGGGTTAGCTTGCGCCACGGTGTAAGAGACAGAATCTGCATGTGAGCATCATTAACCATAGACTTAAGAATCAGTGGGGCTGGGGATCGAGCTTGGTGGGGACAAGGACCTATCTGGCAAGCGTAAGGCCCCGAGTTAGGCTCCAAGTAACAAAATAAAATAAAATTTAAAAAAAAAGAGGGGCTACAGAGACAGCTCAGTGGTAGAGCAGCTCTGGGTTGACTCCCCAGCACTTCACAAAAGATCAAAAGCGTCTTGTTGAGGGGTCGCGTGGCCCCGTGGTGTTCGGGGTAGGGGTTCTTTTCCATTCTCATGACCATCAAGGACTGTACCAATACACTCAGCAAACTTTCAGACCTGCTGCGGGAGTAAGACCACAGAGACCGGCCACCTCAACAGCTCTATATCTAGGAATAAGATAAAATAAGAGCGGCTCTTAGAAGCTGAACCTAGAATCAAAGCCGAGGTCTGAGGTTGGAAGGTGACTAATCTGAATTTCCAGATGTTAGGGCTGAGACAGCCTTGTTCCATGGGACAGCAAGGACAGAGCTGGCAACCGATGACATTCTCAGGCTGCTTGTCAGATATTTTTGACACTTGCCTGCATGGCCGGGAGGACTCTACAAAAGTATCCGGACAGTCTCTTCAAAAGATATTCAGGTTTCCATTAGGACCCCGAAACAAGTGCTCTCAGTTGCTCCACGTTGAACCAGCTGTGATTTCTGGGCCCTTTAGTGATGACCTTAGCAGCTGGGGAGAGGCTGACCACAGCCACGGGGGATTCTCAGCAGGACGTAGAAGGGCAGGGGCTTCGGTGGACCCCAAGCGGCTCAGGTGGCAGCAGTGCCCGGGCTGGGGCACCCACCTCGTGCAGCACCAGCTGAGGCAGGCAAGGCTTCCAGGCGCCGCCCAGGGTCCTGGCTTGGTGTTCCAAGGCTTCCTGAGGACCTGGTGGGAGAGAGCTCAGAGTCCCCTTCTGGGCTGGCCTTAGGTGCCCAGAAGTATTATTGCAACCTATTTTTACCAAGCTTCTCACTCATTTAGCACCTTAAGAACTTAAATCAGAGGGAGTGGGGCTTACGAGGAAAAGGAAAGCAGTCTAGTTAGGGATTGGATAAGGGCTAGGTTAGCTAGATTTTTTGTTTGTTTGGTTTGTTCATTTGCAGTACTGAGGATTGAACTCAGGACCCTGCGCTTGCCAGGCAAGTGCTTATTCTACTGAGCTATCTCCCTGGCCCTCTAGATTAGCTAGATTCTAAAAGTCCAGTTCAAATAGCAGATAAATACAAACAAGCATGGCTGTCACCAGTGAGAAATGTCCTCTCACGGTCTCCGTGGACCATGGAAATGACTGTCCCAAGTATGTGCATCTTGGAATTCATACAGAGTCTTTTGATAGATGCTTCGTGCACCTGTGAAGTGGCAAGTGGTCATGTGGTACATGGAGGAGCCAGTGCCCGGGACGAACTACCTCAGAAAGTGACTCTGAAAAGGAGAAAGGTGCATGTCAGCTTATTGTTTCAGAAGCTTTAGTCCAATGCCATCGGGCTCCATTTCTTTGACCAAAAGCTACACTGTGGCAGCAGGGGGTGTGGTACAGGAGACTTCTCACCTCAGGGCAGCCAGGAAGGGAAGACGGAGAAAACATAGAAGGAAAGAGAGGGAGAGAGGATAAAGTCACAGAAGAGCAGAAGATGGGCCACGTGTGAGGGGCTTCTGTTGGGTCTGGCTCCCACCGACTGCTGGGGGCTGCCTGCCCTCAACACTGGTCTCCTCATCAGTTTGAGGATTAATCAGCACAGAAAATTTTACACTTATTTGTTTCATCTGACAAAGAGAAAAGTACCAGGCTGGCCAAATAGTGCAGTGGATTAAAGCACCTGCAGACAGGCACAGGGGCCGGGGGTTCTATCCCCAGCCCTGCCACCCCAAGTGTGCTGAGATGGCAATTGAGACTGGGCGTGGTGGTACACATCTGTTATCCCAGCTCTTGGGAGGCTGTAAACAGGTGGATCGCTATGAGTCCAATCTAGTAGTGAGACCCTGAACACCCTGGAGACCCTTCCCTAAAATACAAAGAAAAAGGCCAAAAACACATATTTTTGTCTCCTGCAGAAACAGTGGAGATGTTGGTGGCAATACAGGGAAGATGAGATTACAAACATTTAGGCCAATGAAATGGACCTCAGGTGTGTTACTGTAGAAACGCAAGGTGCCATTTTTTTTTTTTTTGAAAAGTATTCGAACCACAGGAATTTCCATTTGAAGACCAGAGGAGAAGGAAAGGGACACCTTAGGGATAATTGAAAGGGTTCATTAAATCAGAGGCTGGCTTCAGAGAGAGGGAAAATAAAGATAAAAGCAAGGCCCTCTTATGCAGCAATCAAAAGTAACAGTGTGAGACCGGCTATAAATTTAGTGAAAGAATGTCATGAGTCCTGGCTCCTCTCAGGAATGGAGGATGCACTGAAGGAAGAGCAGCTCACATGAAAGGATAGAGTCAGAGAGTGCCACGTGAGGACGAAGCTCACGCTGGACACTAGGGCTGCAAAGCGGAGAATGGCGTGAATGGAGTCGGTGACCCTGGAGGTGATAGAGCAGGCGGGCAGCGGCAGTCATGAGGCTGGCAGGCAGCTGAAGAAAGCCTGGGCTGCCAGGTCTCTGCACCCGAGGGAGAAGCCTGCCACCCCGCGCTGCCTCTACGGGACCTGAACCGGTGCACTTGGGCCTCTGTCCACTTTCACCCCTGTGCATGCTCTGAGGTCCTCAGTAGGAATTCCCCTGGTTGGACTGAACTCTTCCCAGAGTATCCTTGATAACTTCTTAGTTGAGAAACACAAATCTAAGACCCACCTCTTAGAATTTGGCAGCAATGTTAGCAGCCAAAAAGATGCTATAGATCTGGGGAGATAGGTCGGTGGTCTAAGCAAGCACAAGGATCTTGGCAAGCGCAAAGATCCAGGTTTGATCCCCAGTACCACATGCCATGCCAGCCCTGGAACCCCATGTGCACCACCATGTGGGTCCCGAAACCAGGCGTGGGGAAGCAGGCTTGTAATCGCAGCGTTAGGGAGGCTGAGACAGGTGGATCACTATGAGTCCAAGCTGCATAGAGAGACCCTGTACCAAAACATAAACAAATAAATACAAGAGTTTTCTACAAAGATGCAATAGTTTATCCTTCTGAGGGGTTCAAGATTAGTTTTCAGATGACAGCACCTCCCAACAACTAAGTCTACAGTTTAAAGGTCACAGGGTCATTGGGACAGGGGAATCTGAGGTAAGGCAGCCTACACTCTTGGTGATTAATACGGGGGACAGTGACAAGTCTCTTGCAATGCTTTAGAACGTGAGAGTTGAGCCCAAGCAAGGAGGATCCAGGAGTCGCTCTCTGGAGTAAGAGCAAAATGGGCTTCAGGACTGAAGGGAGACCGGGGAAAAGCCAAAGGCCACAAGAGAGGACACGAAGGTTTCACTGACTCACACTGGCATGCCAGAGGAATGCACACAGAAGAGAAACGGCATCTGAGAGATAGGTAAGAGCGCCTTCTCAGACAAGCGCAGCGACCGGGCTTTGACCCCTGGCACCACATGCTGCGCTGGCCCTGCCCCGGGCACGCTCAGCTGGTGATAGAGTCCCTGCGTGGTGGCACGTGTCTGACTTGCAGGGCTGGGGAGGCTGAAAACAAGAAATTCTAACAGATACTGATCTGGAGCTTGGAGAGTGCACGCCAAGGCAGCAGGCGGTTCTGAGTCCCGTGAGCACCGGCTCGCCCGCTCACCACGGCTCCTTCTGGCTGCGCACTCAGGTGGAGGGGGTGTGAGCTAGCCACTGGGTTTGCTCTATGAGGACGCTAGGCCTAGGCTTGTAGGCTTCACCCACGCAACCTGGTCACCTTCCAAAGTCCTAAGCTCCTAGTAGCACTCTTTTGGCAGCTAGGATTTCAACATCCAAATTTTAGGAGGACACACTCGTTCGATCCATGCCACCAGAAAAACCTCAAGCTAATGAGAGCTTGCAGACACAGTAATGCTCTCATGTGCTCAAGGCTTGCAAAGCCGAGTAAGCTTAGTCATCACTGAGGAAAATTTTGCAGATGTCCAGTAGGAAGGGGGTCTCTCTCTTTGTCTCTCTCTTTTTCTGTCTCTCTCTGTCTGTCTCTCTCTCTCTGTCTCTATGTCTCTTTGTCTCCCTCTGTCTCTCTGTCTCCCTGTCTCTCTCTGTCTCTTCTGTCTTTGTCTCTCTCTGTCTCCCTCTGTCTCTCTCTCCCTGTCTCTGTCTCTTCTGTCTCTCTGTCTCTATGTCTCTCTGTCTCTCTCTGTGTCTGTCTGTCTGTCTGTCTGTCTGTCTGTCTCTCTCTCTCTCTCTCTGGCTTGATCCATGCATCTTTAACAGGGTTATGGTTTTTGACAGCAAGAAGCCACCACTTGATGCAGAGAAGCCAGGAGATTTTCCCACTAATTGTGGCCCAGGACTTGACTCAGTGTTTTGCTGCGTGGTGAGCGCCATGATCAGCCACAGACCGATTTCACTTGAGACACTGAGGCAAGTCCCTGTACACAAGTGCTTTTAAGTTCCTTCTGTTTGCATTAAGTGTCTGATCGGCTTTCAAGCGGTTTTGTCATGTTGAGAACTTTGAGGTGGAGAGCTTCATGTATGTAAAATAGGGGACCAGGTAGATTTGGAGTATATTTTAATTTTTACCTGGTTTTGGGTACAAAATAGCTTTTCAGTTGAAAGTTTTCATATGCTCATAGACCAATGCATTCCTTTTTGCTTCTTGGATTTTATCAGTCACAGGAACTTCTACCTCAAGCATTGCCATTCCATTAACAATAACAAAGGTTTAAGAGGTCAGACGCTCAATTTCCTTTTTTAATTGTTGCCCCGAGGGTTGTATTAAGTTTCTACTATTCCATAATATGCAAAAATTATGTATGAATGAAATAATCACATTATTTGTGTAATGATTAATCTTATTTTTTTTTTTTTTTAGCTAGGAAACAAGCTTCCGCGAAAGACATAAGTTCAATAATGTAAGTGGACAGTAGCAGATAGAGGCTTATGTTTTATGAGAGGTTTTAAGTCTAAAATTACACAGCCTACTTGAAAGATGGACATGATAAGCCAATAGGATAAGGTCCATATTTGCAAGAAAGAATTATAAAGTGCAAAGAGGGTGGTGATTGGTGCCTCCATGGTCATTAAAATTTCACCTCATTGTCCATCACCTGGGAAAAGGAAGAGTGGAAGGCTTGAGATTTTGACACAAGTAGACAGAGCTGTAAGATGAGAAGAGCAGAAGGCTTCTGTGAGAGACCCCTGGGAGTCCACTGCGGTGGACACATCCAGAGGCACACGCGTGTGCTGGCGCTGCATGGAGCCCTCAGCCTAGAGGACCGGAAGCCGCAGCAAGGCGACCGTGACCGTGGCCTCTGAGGAACTGACACACTAGCATTCCAGCTAGAAGGAAGACCTCCGCTGGACGTATTGGCTACGCTGAAGCACTCGAGAAACAAATGCTTTCAGAGTCCTGCCCCCAAGGGCAGGAAAGGTGCAGGAAAGGCACGAACCAGGAGGCGAGGATCCGTGTGCTCGGGAGCAGGGAGACTGAGCTCTCGGGGCCGGAGCCTGTGGCTTGGCATCCACAGAAACCGTGGTGACTTTCCTCGCTGAGGGCTGTCATTGCCCAGTGTTGAAAGGGTCCCTGTGGGCAGCTAAACCCACATCCTGCAGCAGGGAGGCTGATGCTGTGGGATTTGCAAGTTCTGTCCTGGATAACTGTTCCCCACGTCCTTTTCCATGCAATATCCGAAGAATATTTCCATGTAATATCTCCTGTGGGAGATATGAGTGAAGTGGAAGTCTGTCCTAAAGTGTTAGATTCATTTTCCTCAAATTTTTATTTTTTAGTTAATTAATTTTGGGTAATAGGAATCGAACTCAGGACCTTGTGTTTACTAGGCAAGCTTTGTGACACTGTGCTGTATCTGCTGACCCTCAGATTTTTATCTTGAGAGACAACGGATTTGTTTTGTGTAAGATTAGATTTACTGGACTGTGTATCCTCACGGAGCTGTGCTGAAGCACACAATTTAGAGAGAGGGGGACATTGTGCCTCTGTGTAAGGTGATGTCTTTCAATAGCCCCTCTCAGTTTGTGTGCAGCCCGCTAATAAAGCAGGTGGCTAAGGTAGATGCCACGTGGCCTTCTAGAATTATATGGAAATAATGTCCTGCACATCTCCTACAAGGCTAACTTCACTCCAGGTTCCTTAGTTGTCTAGCATGCCTCAAAAATGGTGCAAATCTTCCCTTATTCTGGCCAGTGTCCTTTTCTTCCAGGCTTATGACAGTGTTTCCAGGCTCTTCAAGGAGTTGAACCCACTGTCAGAGGTGGAGAAGTCTCAGAATGTACGCCCCTAAAATAATCCTGAATTGACAAGGACAGCCTAAGTAGGGGTTTGCTGTTGCTTGTTTTCAGCCACAAGGCCACTGAAAGGGAACTGACCATTGGAAAAACTAACAGGTCAGAACCCAAAGTTTCCCAGGCACCTTGCTCCCAACACTTTCCTTCTTGGTTTCCCAGGCATCCTGCCCCCAAACTCTCTCCCCCTTTGGCCCCACACAGAGCCAAACCCAAGACCGCAGAACAGGCCCACCTGACTGACCTGGGCCAGCAGCCACAGAAGCTCTCCTCTGTTAACATCCAAGGTCCCCCACAGACCAGGCAGCCCTGCCAAGGTTAGCTCTCCCTCGGCTGTTCCAGCCTGCGATCAGCCTAACAGATCCTATAAAGTCTCCTGTCTCCCCTTTATTCACTGCTGTCTTAGTTTACTAGACAGCCAGCCTGCCTGATGCCCCCAATAAACCTACTCATGTCAGAATGCCTGATCTGGTCGATTGCATGGGTTTGTAACTAACAGAAACAAAGTCAGAGAGGAGGACACAGAAGGTCAGTGAGGAGAACGTTGAAGGGGACACTGGAATACATCCAGAGAAGGTGAAATAGCAAGGAGTGGTCAGTGTCTGAGCGAAGCTATCCTAGGGCCAAGGTAAGAGGGAGAACAGCGCTGACAAACACGAGGCCTCAGGAAGACACAGCGGCCTTAGCTGCCACTCAGGTGCACCGACAATGTCAGAGAGATGTCCGAGGCTTGACTACAAGGAAAGTAAGCAGACAATCCTCCTGAGAACAGTCTAGACCACGAAGATGCCACAGTTTGCCCAAAGAAAGACTGGCCGAGGGAGATCCTCAAAGCCCTAAAGTGGCCATGGCAATTTTGAGTTCTCCAACATCACACTTTCCCATTTGGGAAGGCATTTGGCCCATTAGTGCAACGGCACTGAAGTGCCTGGTCATCCAGCGATAATCACTTTTCAGTCCCAGTGGGCTCAGCATTGTCCACAGGGGAATCAGGGTTCAGTAGGGAAACAATCCCCTTAGTGGCAAGGGTGTTCAGCCTACCCTACTCAATCTACAGTGCTCTCCCACATTCCTGTTTGAGGAGCAGAATTTTGTTCAGTGCAACATCTCGATAAAAGCTGTGAGAAGCAAGAGGCCTCTAGAACGACACTGAGAATTTCCCGTTGGCAAATTGTGTTGAAAACCCTACTCAGAGATCCGAGAAGACTTCCATAGCGGAAGACGCTCCTTTGCTCGGAAAAGGGCGGCAGATTTTCCTACCCAATCAGGGTGTCAGGATTGCACCCCAACCTACACATCTAAGGGTCATCAGGAAGACTGCCCCCCAGAAGAGTCAGGAGAGACTCCATCCAAATAGAGCAGAACCAGGAAGAGTCCAGTTCAACAAAGTTAAAGCAACTCCCTGTGATACTCTGTAGACCAATCTCAGCTCGTTGGCTTACAAAGTGTGACTCATCACCCTGCTGTGCAACTTCTGCAGCCAGGCAGGACATGAAGTCTTTCAGAAGTCAGCCCTGGGACAGCCATGGGTCAGTTCCCGGCCACCGGAGTCATGGCTCAGAAGCTGTCATATACGACTAAGTCTAAGTTAAGACTCAGACAGACAGGCTGTGTCATTCACAAGAAAGGCCAGCAAGAAGGGGAAGGGCCTAAGCACACAAGCCCGCAAGCCTTTCAAAGCCAGCAGCATTTTGCTTTCTTTTTACCTAAAGGACAAGGGGAGCTAAACAGAGACTAGCACTGTCTCTTAAAGGAATGTTAGAAACACACTGAAGAGCAGTCAGTGGGGTCAGACGAAAGGGCTGAAGCTGTCATGGGGGGGGTACTCCTCCTCCTCCACGGGGTTCAGGATCCAAGCAGCCCAAGTCCAGGAGCTGCAGGACAGATGAAGGTGGGTCAGGGTGTGACCAAGAAAGAGCAGAGAGTAAGAAGGGCTCGTGGTGGGCACGTGGTCGCCTCTCAGTATTTATCCTCCTGTCTGAGTGCAAGGGCGTCTGCAGCAGGGGTCAGAGAACATGTCTCATCAAAGGAAGGACAGTAAATAATTTGGGCTCTCGGCCATCTGGTCGCGGTCACACTCATTAACTTTCCCACTCTAGCTTTGGAGCAGCTGGGCCTCACGAAATGAAGGCGACATTCCTAAAATGTCACTTCAGCAGGCCTTTCATGTTTTTTTGAGATTTTGTATCACTTCTAATGTTTTACTCATTATTTTTTATTTCTCTTTAAAATAAGAAGAACAATGTTGTCTATAATGTCACTTCATGGAGCGTGTGAGTCATGGCCTGCCAGCCTCCTCTACCAGGTCAGTTAGGAGCTGAAATATGAGGAATGACATGGGTTACGTCCAGTTAAATTCCTTTCATAGGAACAACGGCCTGGTTTTGGCAAACAGAAAACTGTCAAAAGTTGACCAAGCCACAGCTGTCCTCAAGGGAGGCTGGGAAATCTAAACGCCAGGCAAGGTATATGATCTGCAAGGAAGTTCTTCTTTGTGATGAAAAAATACAACTGTTTTTCCATTTAAGTATGTTTTTTCTTTTCTAATATAGATTTGATGGGAGGTATAAAAACGGAAGTTTACAATGCAGGATGTGACCCAAACTTTATAATGATTTATATTTATTTTGCTTGATATAGTTTATATAAAAACACACTGTTTCCTTTTTCCCTTTGTATTTTAGGGAAGGGTCTACATGGTATTCAGGGTCTCACTACTAGATCGGACTTGTAGTGATCCATCTGTTTACAGCTTCCCGAGAGCTGGGATTATAGGTGTGCACCACCACGCCCAGTTCCAATTACCTTCTCAGCACACCCCGGGGGTGGGGTAGGCACAGCAGGCTCAGGGATCGAACCTTGGCCCCTGCGCCTGCTTGCAAGTGCTTTAATCCACTGAGCTATTTGGTTGCCCTAAAAGTACAAATTATTTCTAAGAATTTTTTTTTCTGATACGATGGGTTGAACATGGCGTCATCACACTGAGTTTCCTTTACAGTTCATCCTTTACATTGCTAAGTGCAATGTAAGTGTTTTGAATTTTGAGACCAGGCATTCCTAAATTCTAAGGCTGGGATGAAATTTGTGTGGTGCTGGGATCTCTGGTGCGCACCACCATGCCTGGATAGACCATTTCATTTTTTTCATTTCCTCATTTCATGTACATCCTTAGAAAACCTTAGGTGATTTAATGATTTTGATGAAAACCATAATCTTCCCCAATTGTGAATAAAAAAAAAAAAGGGAAAAAAATAAGGATAAGATTATCACATAGAGAAGTTTCAGACCTTAAGGATTTTGTATGACATGTTTGAACTAGAGAGGTGGCATTTATAAATTGCTTCTCGAATGTATTTGCAATGTGAGGGCCTTTGGGGCTTGATGTAATCATAATTCAGAATATAAAAAGGCAGTGCATGCCTGTTTTCCTCAAGAAGAATAAAGCTGATCAGGATTCTGTTGGATCACTCTGTAAAGCCCTCACTTTTGCTTATTTTCAGAATTTTGTGTACACATAATTTATGCTTTGGTTGAACGGATAAAGCCCAACATGCTTTGCTGGTTGAGCTTCTGATTTGCACGCTGGTCAGTATCAGGGTGAGGCGGGCTCAGGACCGCCTCTCCTGAGCCCACCCCTCTCTCCTGAGCCCGCCCCCTCTTGAGCCCGCCCCCCTCCTGAGCCTGCCTCCATTCTCTACAGGACCAAGCTCATCTGCACACACACTCCTTGACCTGTCTTAACCTCCTACTACAGAGAAGAAGAATTCTACAGTTTCTAGAAGTTAAACGTTTCGTTAGGTT
>PVKN010018430.1:0-16850 GCA_004027915.1 Capromys pilorides
TTCCTCACTCAGAAACAACTACTGTCAACTGTTTGATGAGATGCTCTTTAAGGTCATGCTTATAGGAAGTAACTCAGCACCCACTATGCATAGCCAGGGAGGAATATCAAATAGCTTCAGAATTAAATTGGACAGGAAAAAACACAGTATTTTTCCAATAATATATCTTTCCTGATAATTTAATGCCTACAATTTGAGGAGTATCATAAACTTTTCAGTGAAACTCTTTACTTTTCATTAATGTAAATAATTAGTTATCAAGGAACTGAAAAAAAAGAAAAGCACAGCTTTTTTATATTTTCCTCCAAATTGTGCTAAGTAAATCGTAGCTTGACTTCTGTTCTTTCTTTAGAACTATTACTAATAAAATGTCAAACTCAAGTGACACAAAAGTCAAACCACACCCTCACTCACCTAACTGAGACAAGGCCTCAACGCCCTCTAGTGGAGCCCGGCCTGTGCGCCACATGTAGGACAGAAGCCCGAATTGCAGGGCTAAGATGAAGCACAGATTGCAGGTCATCACCAATGGAATTGTACTCGCTCTCTCACTCATTTAACTAAGATTAAACTTCCCTTGTCAGAAAATAAGCTTAGGGCTGGGGAGATAGCTCCGTGGCACAAGTGCCTGCCTGGCAAGTGCAAGGTCGTGAGTTTGAAGCCCGGTCCCACCAAAAAAAAAAAAAAGCTAAAGAACACCGTCACCAGAAAGCAGGAAAACATTATTTAAGGGGGAATATTCATATATAAAATACCAAATAATCTCTTTATTTGTGTAGAAAGTTCATCTCTGATCTTGCCTACTTGTTTTACTACCTATTCCTGTACGTATTGCAACTCTTCTGTTTTACAAAGACTGAATCTATGACCTATACATTTTATTTTAATATATTCTTTATTTTAAAGAGAAAAATAACAAAGTTTCAAAACAAGACAATAGGAGAGTAACAATGGTTAATATATTGTGTAATGTTATCCTCAAAGTAGTTATTCAGAGTCAAAGATATAAGCATGAGGGCTGGGAGATAGCTCAGTAGAATAAGCACTTGCATGGCAAGTGTAAGGGCCTGAGCTCAATCCCTGGTTCCGCAAAAATAAATAAATATAAAAAAAATTTTTAAAAAGATATGAGCATGAAAAACTGTCCAAAAAATATGAGCACAAATTCTTATTTTCAATGAACCAGGGGCCGGGGAGATAGCTCAGGGGCACAAGTGCCTGCCTGGCAAGTGCAAAGTCCTGAGTTCAATCCCCAGTTCTGCAAAAAAAAAAAGAAACATGTTTCAATGAACTAAGAGAAACTAGTAGTATAACTATCTTAACTGTCATATATATATATTTTTAATTTTTCCTTCCTTCCTTCTCCTTTCCCCATCCCAGTTTCTCTTTCCTTTTGAACAGTTTCTTCCAATTTCACAATACCTATTGTACATTTTAAATGTTATTCTTTCAGCCTCTCACACTAAGGAGACAACATGATATTTACACATGTGTATATAATTTATTTCCCTAATGAGTATGGTCTCCAGTTGCATCCATTTACCTGTAAGTTTACTCTCAAGTTTATCCTTTTTCATGGATGAGTTGTACTCATGTAAAAGGACCACATCTTTTTTTTTTTTGGGGGGGGGACCACATCTTTTTTATTCATTCCTTATTTGATGAGCACTGGGTTGCATCTAATAGATCTAGTTATTACAGATTGTGCTACTATAAACATGGGTACACACATTGCTGTGGTGTGATGTGTTTAATTCTAGAAAGATACCCACAAGGGGAACAGCTAAATCAAATAATACGTTCAATGTTAGTTTTTTGAGGCATTTCCACATTGATTTCCTCAGTGGTTGCACCAGCCTGCACTACCACCAACAGTGGGACAGGGTCCTTTTTTCCCCATAGTTCCTCTAGTTATTGGTTGATTTGTGTGTGGGGCGGGGGGTTAATGATTTCTTGATAATAGCCATTCTGTCTCAGGTGAGATAGAAATCTCGGTTGTTTTAAATTGCATCTCTTTCAGCGGATTAAAACACCTGCAAGCAGGCACAGGAGCCAAGGGTTCTACCTCCAGGCCTGCCATGTGAGCCCTGCCCCAATATCATGCTGAGATGGCAGATGAGACTGGGCATGGTGATGAAGGCCTGTAATCCCAGTGCTTGGGAGGCTGAAAACCAAAGGATCACTACGAGTCCGATCTGTGTAGTGAGACCCTGAGCACCCTGTAGACCCTTCCCTAAAAAACATAAATAAAATAAATAAATAAACTACATCTCTTGAATGGTCATTGATGTTGAATATTTCTTCATATATTTATTTGCCTGTATTCTTCATCTGGGAAGTGTATAGTCAACTCAGATGTCCATTTTTGGAGTTGGTCTTTGGATTTTGGGGATCTGATTTTTTTTTTCAATTCTATATATGTTCTAGATATAAGTCCTTTGAGGAACAACTGGCTATGTTTTCCTACTCTCTGGGTTGTCTTGTCCTGTCTTGGTGATTTCTTTTGTTGTGCAAAAGCTTTTAATAAGATGAAATTCCATTTGTTGAGTTTTTTTATTATTTCCCATGTGGTCTGTTTTTTTTTTTTTAACATATATATTTTAACATATGCATTTGCTGTAGTTTCATTTTCAGTTTATCACTTCTTTTTTTTGACCTGCCTAGCCCACCCTAAGGGCAGAGCTGGCAAGGCATGTGGTGTTGGGATCGAACCGCGGTCCCCTGCAGATGGTAGACTGCTGAGCTACCTCACCAGCTCTGTTCAGTTTATCACTTTTAAACATTATTTCTTTCACTTCTCCAAGTAACAAAAAAAAAATTTCTTTCCACAGCTAATAGCTGTGAACTATTAGCTTTTCCAATTTAAAGCAGAACTCCTGTTCCAAGACAGGCAATGGAATGTAGTGGTTAGGAAACAGTAGGCGAGCAGGCCTGACAGCAAAGTTCCGAAGAGCCATTTACTGACCGTGTAATGATGAGGTAATTATTGAAATCTTCTAATCTCAGTTTTCTCCTCTGTGAAATAGAATAATGATAACAGCATCCAGCAGGCATGGGTGTAAATAAGAAAGCCTTTGCAAAGAGATGGAACAATGCATACATACAATGAGCACTCAATAATTATTTGGGCTGGAGAGACAGCTTGGCAGTCTAAGTGCTGATCTGGCAAGCACAAGGACTTGGGTTCAATCTCTAGTACCACGTGTTATGCCCACCCCAGAACCCCAGATGTGCTGTGCCAGCCCTGAAACCAGGCATGGTGGTGCACGCCTGTCATCCCAGTGCTGGGAAGGCTGAGACAGGATGATCATTATGAGTGTGAGCTGCAGAGCAAGACCTTGTACCATATAAATAATAAATATTTTTTTAAATAAGTCACTACTTGATGTCACTACTTCATCAGAGTGAATTAGAATAAGGTGACATGAATGAAAGATATGCATGGAAACTTCCATTAAAGAACATGGACAGCTATCAATTAGCGAGAACATAACCATACCTTGTCTAAACTTTTACAGGTGGCTTCTCACTGGCCCCTTGGCAGCACACCGCCCCAAATCCAGTGAACTTCACTAGACTGATTTATTATCCTAAAAATAATGCTTGCATTTCTGCTTCCAGATGTGGTGAACTAGTCTTCCTGATGAAAACAACTAATGCGTAACACAACTCTGTGGCAAACCTGGACAGCATGTGGCAGGCATGATGGGAAAGGTCAGGCTAGGATCCTTGAACAGAGCAGCAGAGGTGGGGAGTACTGCTGTCACTGCCTTTGTTCTCTGGGCCACCATCAGCTTCACAAAAGAGAGCAAATACACACAAGCAGAGAACTTACTCAGTGTGCTGAGAAAGGCTGGCGTTTGGGGCTGCCACAGTGACTAGGATTGAGAGGAAATGTGGAGAGTGAGCACTGAAGTGAAGTGAAACGAAGGGACACCCTTGTTCCTTTTCAGGTCACTGGTTAATTCCTGATACCTATCCCCAGGGAGAGATGTCAAAGCCCAACAGAAAAATAGGAATGAAGAGACCAAAGAGCTGAGAAAAAGTTTAGACAGCTGTGCAATCCTACAAAGATGGACGTTTGAGTCCAAGCCCAGGAAGGTGAAGCAGTAGGAGCAAACGAGATGTCAGCAAATACCCTGGGCTTTTGGCTGAGAGGCGAAGGTATTACATCCTAGAAGGAAGGGCAAAGTTCAGATAGAAGAGCCACCACTATGACCAAAACTGGCTCCCAAAAAAAAGAAAACTGATTCATGCATAAAGAGTTCCTAGAAATCAATAATATTTAAAAATCCAGTAGAATTATAGACAAAGGACATGGATAGACAATAGGAAGGAAGAGAAAATTAGATTTTAAAACATAGAAATGATGGGGCCAGCAAAATAGTTCAGCACTCTAAAGCTTCTGCTTAGGCAAGCTTAGGCAACCAGAGGGACCACAGTTTGATCCCCAGGACCACATGCTGTGCCAGCCCACCCCCAGGGCAGGGGGCCATAACATAAATAAATAAAGTTTAAAAGAAAACATAGAAATGATACTTTGGATGAGACGGAAATTGTCAAAGTGTGTTATGTGTCTGTACAAATATGCCAGATAAAACCAAGCTCAGGATGAAGCAGAGAACTCATCAAATTTTAGATAAGTGGTAGACAAGGGAACTATTGGAAAAAAGTAGCTCACTGATACAGAATATTACTGTGAACAGCCTAATTAATCTCTTTATTCAATACCTGATAGTCGAAATCATTACTTGGTTACTTGTATATCTATGTAATAGGGGAAAAGTTAATACACAAGTTTCAAGATGGAAGACTATATTAATTATCTATATCTGCTTAATAAATTATTCTACAATTTAGTACATTAAAATGACATTAGTGACCTCAGTACTTTCGTAAACCATGAATCTGAGCCTGGTTTCACTGGTTCTCCATGTCAAGTTCTTTCACTGGGCCTACTGGCCATGGGGAACAGACACCCCTGCCAGAGGGAGCCTTCCCCTTGCACTTCTCCATGCCCATGCAAGAGAAGGGTGGCCCCACCCAGTGACTGGCCACATTCTTTTCTCTTTAACGACTCTCAAATCAAGATGCAGCACTCAGAAGCTCTCACACTTCTGCTCCTGTCAACAGATCACAAACACTACTTGTCCAATACTAAAATTTTCCAGAAACCAAACAATATCTGGAGCAAGAAGGACTTGTAGAGAATGTAACTTCTGTAGCCCCAATTGGGTCATTTTTACACCAACTGAATTGAAGACTGAAAGTTTTGTTTTTCAACATAAGAAGTTTTCTTTGATTTAAGTTTTAATGGCATAAGCTTATAAGCATTCTTTAGTGTATTACCAGTATCTTTAATTCATGGTTACATAGCAGTTCCTTCGCCAGTGAGTACCTAATGAACATGCTTCATATATAAATTATAACTCAGACTTTTAAAGGATTTATATTTCAAAGTATAAAAATACATATACATCAGGCATAGTGGCATATGCTTGTAATTCCAGCTCTCTGCAAGGCTGTGACTAGAGGATGGCACGTGTAAGCCCAGGCTGAGCAATTTAGCAATTTACAAAGAACTTGTGTTTTTTTTTTTTTTTGAGACAGGATTTCACTACACAGTTTGTGCTGGCTTTATGCTCACTTTTGTAGCACCCAGGCTACTCTCAAACTCCTAGCAACGCTCCTGTCTCAAGCTCCTGAGTCCTGAGATCACAGGTGTGTGCCACCATGCCCAGTTCCAGGGCAGCACAGTGCTCCCAGGGTTCCAGAGCCAGCATGGCAAGGGGCCAGGGATTGAACTCAGGTCCTTGTGCCTGCCAGGTAGGTACTTATGCCTCGGAGCTATTTCCCCAGCCCTCAAAATAAAATTTTTTTAAATGAGCTCACAATAGAATAAAATAATAAAATAAAATTTAAAGCTAAGACTGGAGAGATAAGGGACTGGAGAGATAGCTCAGGGGCACAAGTGCCTGCCTGGCAAGTACAAGGTCTTGAGTTCAATTCCTGATTCTGAGAAAAAAAATTAAAAATTTAAAAATAATGGCTTTTTCTAATCCAAGTGTTGGCTCTTCTCACACACCACTATTCTTGTCAGTCTCTTAGATATCACTGTAGAGGTACATGTCACGTGCACGTGTATATAGAATAGTTTGTTTACAAATGATGACAGCTGTATATATCACACTGTATATTCATGCTTTCACTTAGTATAGATTAATTATATAACAAGACAAAATATCTATGTAATATTACATCCTAATGAAATGGAATGACTGTACAATCCCTTATGTAAATTGCATTTCATTTAACCGCCCTCTGTTGATGAACATTTAGTCTGTTTCCAATCTTCAGCTTAAATTAATAATATATATTTCATTGTAAGTTGTTCTGCAAATGTTCCACAAATGAACAAGCACTTCTAGTCAATTTTAACTTGATACAGGAGCAATATCTTGATACAAGTAGTATATGATGCAGAACATAACATAATCATAATTGAACCAATGGTTCCTCTTCCTGTCTCTGTCTCTGTCTCTGTCTCTGTCTCTGTTTCTCTCTCTCTCTCTCTCTCTCTCTCTCTCTCTCTCTCTCTCTCTCTCTCTCTCTCCCCACCACTCGATTTTGGTGATCCACATCCCAACAGCAAGAGGTTATAGAGGAGATAGCATCAGCAGAGGTGGAGGAGAAAAAGATGGAGGAATCCCTCACTACAAATGAGATTAGAGAGATCTGTAAAGTGTAAGAAACAGTAAAATTTTGTAGAAAAGCAGCACCCGAATAAGGCTGTAACAGTGTGAGTGATGAATCTGTTTAACAATTCAATGTCACATTTCCATGAAGTCATCAAACGGGGGCAAAAGCATGTGTCATTGGCTAGGCTCCTTGTTAAAGTTGCATGAAAAGAAAAATATTCTAAAAATAAAAAATAAAAAAAAGAAAATATTCCATTGAGCCAACAGACAGCAGTGATTCCAATAGTGATGGTGAAAGTCATCTGACATGACAACCCTTTTCTCTGGTATCTCCCTCGCACCAGACACAGAGGCTGTCAAAGGGAAGTTCAGGTTCATTTTTCTTTATATGCTGTATCTCATAGTGATCCTCCTGCTTTTAGCCTCCCTAGTGCTGGGATTACAGACATGAGCCACCATGCCTGGACTCCATGGCCAGCTCAGCAAGCCCTGAGGGGTGGTGGGCAGTGTCCAGCGCAGCATGTGGTGGCAGGAATTGAACCCTGACTCCTGCGCTTGCCTAAGCAAGTGCTCAATCTGCTGAGCTATATTCTTTATTCTTTTACAGCACTGTAATCAGTTTTATACGTATATTTTTCAGTAGTGGAATGAATCATCTGAGTTTCTATTATTTCTTATGGGGAAATTCACTGTGATATACAAGTGTTTTGGATTACAACTACATTTTTGGAATGAGTTATGCTTGGAAACCAAGGTTTCACTGTATATATCTTTGTGCATAGGTATTTTTACAAATGGTTGTATCAAAAACTCTATGTATTTTAAAATTTGATACTGCTTCTGAAAAATTTTTGAACTGCATTCCCAAAATGGTGTGAAAATACCTGTTCTTCAATAAAGTATTACCAAATTCTTTAATTTCTTTCAGTCAGCTAAATTGCAAGTCATGTCTCACTGCAGTTTTCTTTCCTTTTTTTTTTTTTTTTCCAGAAGTTGTTTTATTTTTCATCCACCTCATTCCCAATCTGCTTAAGCATCCACAGAACAGCTCAAGACCACCTGGTGGTGGTTCCTACTCACCCAGTGGCCTGCGCGGTGGGGGCTGCAGACCAATCTTCTGTGGCTGGCTGAGCACTCCAGGCTTCAGTGAGGAACTGCTGAATGGGCACAGAGGGCACCTGCACACATTCAGACCAGTCTGCAACCTCAGGCTGAGCAGCAGTGAACTCCGGAGCTGGTGCAGTCCATTCACCCTGAAATTCCTCCTTGGTCACAGCCTTTTCAGCAGCAGCATGCGCTTCCTTTTCAATCTCTTCAGGATACTGGTAGAAGTAGGGCTCAGGCATGACTTCCCATGGGTCTTCACAGGAAATGGTGCCACACATGTGTAGCACTTCCCAGGCCAGCACCACCACATCAGACCCAGAGTGAGCTCCCTTATTGTTGCATGGGATGGCAATGTCCACATAGCACACAGGAGAATCTGTGTTGCACAGAGCAATGGTTGATCGATTGACATAAGATGCCTCCGTGAGAGGCTGGTGGTCAGCCCTGGGGTCGGTAACCACCAGAAGACGTGGTTCTTGGAAGATCTGGTTAGTCAAGCTTCCAGGAGTGAAGCGGCCAGCAATAGTAGTAGCTCCAGTGGCAGCAGCAAACTTCAGCACAGCCCGCTGGCCTGTGTTCCTAGAGGATATGACGCTGACATCAGCAGGGTTTTCAATGGCCTCTATGGCTCGAGCTGCCAGGGGGAGCTTCTCCCAAGTCCGCTTCAGGTTTATGACGTAGATTCCATCACTTTTCCTTTCGTAGATATACTGCCTCATCTGGAAATCCAGGTTGGTGCCACCTAAGTGGGTTCCTGCAGCAAGGAACTTGAGGACGTCCTCCTCCTTCATCTGCAGGACATCAAGGGCTCCGGACATAGTGAAGTTTCCCTTTAAGTTACAATGGGAATCAAGAACAACGCCGTATGGAACCCCCCCTGGGCAGTACAAAGCTCTCATTGTAGTTTTCAAGTTCATTTCTTTTAAGGGAGGCATTGTTACTTTATTACTCATGCATACATTTATCAGTAGTAGTTTTTATCTGGCATATTTGTATAGGCACGAATATACACTAATTATATTATATACTAATATAATATACTTTGACAATTTCCGCTTCTACCCAAAGCATTTTGTGTTTAAAATCTACTTTTCTTTTCTTTGTGTATTTTCTATGCATATGCTTTGCCTATTTATCGGTCAGATTTTTTAATGTTATTGATCTGCAGGATCTGTTAATATATAAAATAGATTAACTTTGCTATACATGCATTTCCATTTTTTGTTGTTGCTTTGGATTATGATTTAAACTTTAATTTATAAAAAGTTTATGAGATGATTTCTACAGACATTCAAACCTATGACAGTAAAATGTCAATATTCCATCTTATAGCAGTATTTATTCTCACAATGACTACTTTATACCTGCTAGACTATAGCTTAATTATGAAGGTGAAAAAAGGATTGTCATTCCATTAGATATTCCATTTAAAACATAATCTTCACTTTACTTGATATGTTTTGGATTTAATTTCAGACTGAAATAAGAGCTTTGTGAACATACCTTTTTAAATTTACTCTATTTGAAGGATTAACCCAACAAAATGCCTAAGGATCTAACACTGGCCCTGGGAGTACTGGAGCAGAGCACCATCCAGGGGGTGAGACCTGAATATCCTGGCACATACTTATGCTCCGTGCCTTCCCTGGCAGAAATTATCTCCATCGTAGTGGATAAGGTGAGATTTGATAGAGTGTTCCATCTCAAAATGTTCCTCTATACAAAATATTTTTGAGGTTTATAAATTTTGCTTTAAAAATAAGAAAATTTGGCTGATTATTTGTCTCAGTAGTAAAATTCTTGCTTCATATTTGCAAGGCCCTGGGTTCAAGCCTCAGTACCACAAAGGTAATTTATTAATATAAAAGTAGAAATAAAAAAGTTATGTTTTATGGTTTCACAGTCAAATAAAGGCAGATAATGAAACTTTATCTTATAATGTCACATAAGGTTTACAGTATGTTGGCCAAAGATCTCAGAATTCACTAATTTTCACCCTAAATTAATTATTACATAGTGATCTATAGTTCCCTTCAGATCAGCCAAAGATCAGATCCAAGAGTTTATATGCAATTCAACAACCTGTCATAAAGGTAGCTGAAATTATAGTACTGTTTATGTACTACTGACACTTAATGGCCAATCATTTCAGTCATTTAAATTGATATCAAAAGGGGCCAGGGAGATAGCTCCGTGGCACAAGTGCCTGCCTGGCAAGTGCAATGTCATGAGTTTGAATCCAGGTCCCACAAAAAAAGAGGGAATAAAATGATATCAAAATAATTGTCCACTACATGCCAATGTTGTGAGCAATATACTGATGAATTAGATATGGCTCATCTCTCTAGGTCGACCGGTACTAAGAGCAATAGTCAAGAATCTAATTAGTATGGCAATCACTTTCCAAAATGGCTCTCAGTGATCTTGGTTTTCTGAAATCTGTGCCTATTTTCATCCATTTTTGCTGCAATAATGAAATATAACTGAGAAATTTATAAGGTATTTATTTCTCGTAGTTCTGAAGCTGAGAAGTCCAAGATCACAGCACTAACCTCTAGTCTGGTGAGGGCATCTTTCCTGTGTGCTCCATGGCAGAAGACCAGGGCAAGCTGACAGAAGTGATGGGAGGCCTCACTTAAACGGGCTTAAATGCAGTGAGGAAGATGCAGTCTGCATAGCTGTAGCGCCTCGCTGAGGCCTCAGGGCCCTACCACTGCATTAGCAACTCCTGAATTCTGGAGGGCATCGATTCAAATCAGTGCGGTAAGATTTGCAAATAATGTTTCCCCCGGTTTTATTTAATACTTTATATATTTGAAATTTTGGATAAAAAGCAAATGTTGATCTGCTTTTTTTAGAGTTGAATAACAAACAAAAAATGAGAGCAATGGATTGTTTGCCAAACTCGATTTGAATGTGAAACCAACTTCATTGAGCTTAAAAAAAAAAAAAAAAATGCCCTAGAGCAGACCAGATAGTTCGGTGGGCTAAAGCGCGGGCACAGGCAGGTGCAGAAACTGGGGTTAGTGCCGTACCAGCCCCACCGCCAGAGCGTGCTAAGGCAGCAACTGATACTGAGTGTAGTGGCGCACACCTGCAATCCCAGGGATTTGGAGGCTGAAAACAGGAGGGTCACTAGGAGCCTGATCTGTGAAGTGAGACCATGTAGAACTTGTACTAAATACATTTTTAAAAATGCCCTCACTTTTGAAACTATCATATTTTTATTTCTTATTAAAAGTAATTAAAAGAATAAAAAATAAAATACCCTAACTGTTTGGAAACTGGGAGTTTTAAATTTGGTTCATGGGTTCACAGGGTAAGGAAATTATTTTTGTTATTTCTCACTGCTGAAGATTCAGAAATATATTAATAAAAAATGTAACTTCTTGTGGGTTAGACATCAAGAGACCAATTTGTGCTCATGAATGAAAAATGGAGAATAATTCAGACTCTATATTATTGAACTGTATAAAGAACATAAATATGTTTGTAGTATTCCAGAAGGCTCAAAACACTGTACTAGTAAAGAGTGGTCTTTTTCATTATTCTCAAAAACTCTTCCTCACTTATTGCTTCATCTCCATCATAATCAGCTTCATTGAGCATTTCCTATAAGATGAAATGTAAAATGACATATTGAAAATGAATAAATGAATATTCAAATACATATTCAAATTTTATTCTAATGAAAAATTACAACTGGGGTTGAGTGCCTGCCTGGCAAGTTTGAACCCTGGTCCCACAAAAAAAAAAAGAAAAATTACGACTAAAGTTAGAATACAGCCTCATACATAAATTATCATATACAATTATACATAAATTATAATGATAAAAACAAAGAGTGCTGGTGAGATAGCTCAGTGGACTAAGCTTAGGCAAGTGCAGGGAATGAGATTCCATTCCCAGTACTACACGCCACGCCAGTCCTGCCCCCTGGCAAGCTGAGCGCGCCTGTAATCCCAGCACTATGGAGGCTGAAAACAGGAGGATCACTGCAAGTCTGAGCTGGGAAGTGAAACCCTATACCAAATACATTTTAAAAAAAAGATTTACCTGGAGTTCATTGTCTGTTAAATTTTCCCCTAGTTCCTTGGCAACCCTCTTTATGTTACTTAGGGTTATGCTTCCCGTATTATCATCATCAAATAATTTGAAAGCCTTCAATATTTCTTCTTTTTCATCTCGTTCACTCTTTTAGAAAGAGAAATAGCTGTAATTAGTCTTTCATTTACTCAGCCAGTTGGACTTAGCAGATTTTTACTTCTTGATCTGAAATGTATCAGGATTTGGTTGCTCTGACTTCTAGCAATTTCTCCAATGTGCTCATATGAACCATCAAGGTACATAAATGCCTGCATTGAAGCAGGACACCCTACAAGATGATAAAGAAAGCACACCTACCAATGCAGACCCTTAACCAAAACTATAAACTTCAAGAGAACAGGGAAGTTGCCTCATACAAGGCGCTCTGGGATTGTGGCAGGCAAAAAGTAGGCTCTCACTCTGTGTTTGACAAACATGAGGCTCCAAAATCCTGGCCCCATTTTTTCTCTCCTGCCATATACTATAGCATCATCATTTCCTGACTAAGACCCTCTTCTCCACACATATCTCTTTTATTACCCTCAGATTGCTCTGGTGCCAAAATGTAGAAGGCTACTGCTTACATATATTTAAAAAAGAAAATAAGCTCAGTAGAATAAGCACTTGCCTGGCAAGTACAAGGTCCTGAGTTCAATCTCCAGTACCACCAAAAACAAAACAAAACAATCAAATGAAACCCAAGTCTATGGGATCAGGGAGATAGCTCAGTAGAATAAGGGCCTGCCTGGCAAGCACAGGGTCCTGAGTTCAATCTCTGGTATCACAGAAAGAAGGAAAGAAAGAAAGAAAGAAAGAAAGAAAGAAAGAAAGATAAACTACCATTTTTACACTCATAATGACCAAAAAAGTTTCAAAATTAATGGTGCCAACTCCATCTTGGTCAATTTCAGTTATCATCTGTTCAGTTTCTTCTTTCTTTGGTTCAAATCCTAAGGCCTGCATTGCAATCTAAAATAGGAAAGAAGTAATGTTAACCTCCCATAATTTTATTCTGATCTTCACAACGGCTCTCTCTCTCTCTCTCTCTCTCTCTCTCTCTCTCTCTCTCTCTCTCTCTCTCTCTCTCTCTCTGCCTCAGTATGAACTTAGGAAATTAGATCAGCAAGCTTAGGCTCTGACCCCACTGTGCCAAGCCTGGGTTGCAGCCCACTCATCCATAAACCACAAAATGTTTAACAGGATTTGCTAATGTAGAGCAGGTGTATGTTCTGAAAAGATCTTATATCAAGCTTTCCAAAAACTACTATGAAAGAAAGGTTTAAAATTTTCCACAATAAATAATGAAGCATGTTTAGTTTTAGAATTAGAAATAATGTCAGAACCTTCAATTCTTTCACATCTATGGTTCCAGACCCATTTATGTCAAATAAATTAAAGGCCTCTTTAATTTCTTGCTTTTGAGTTTCATTCACTTCAATTTTTGCTGCTTTTTTCTTCCATTGTTCTAAGCTTGTATGGTGGTTAGATGCCTGTAATAAATATATATGTGGGTGAAAGATGAACCAAACAGCTAGAATAATTGATGAAGAACTAATTAAATCTTATATATGAATATATGTAAGACTATCTTATTTCCCGCTATATAATACTCAATAGTTTCCTCTTTTTCTCCTTGCTAACATTTGTCATTTTAATTGTTGATTCTTTGGTTAAAAGGCTGGAGGGGAGGGGGTCCATTTAGATCTTTCCTTAAAATGAAAGCCCTTTGGAACCTAGGCATGGTGGCACATCCCTATAATCTCAGCACTCAAGAGGCAGAGCCAGGAGGCTTACTGTGAATTTGAGTCTACATAGTAAATTCAAAACCAGCCTGAACTGCATAGTGAGACTTTGTCTCAAAAAGCAAAAACAAACAAAAGCAGTGTCTTTTGAGGGGGAAGAAAAAAAAAAGCACAGCGTACATGGTGTCATGTCACAATACAATTGGCCTTGCTTGACGATTCATTTGAGGAATATATATATATATATATATATATATATATATATATATATTTCTATGTGTTTCACAATAATATTAGGGGCAATGCTTGACTGGAAAACAGTATCCTTTTCCACTTTATCCTCCCACACTGTCCTGTTTTACACAAGTGGGGAAAGTGAAAAGTCATGGTAAGAGCCAGGTAAAAAAACTTCAAAGATTTATACGAAGAATGTCGGACTAATAGTCAGTATCCACCAAATACATGGAAGGCGGAGGTCACCTCCCTTTTGCTGCTTCCTGCCAGCAAGCCTAGTCAGTTACACCTCGCGTCCTTTGCAATTTTCTTTGGGATCGCGTCACCAGCTTCGGTGAAGGACCAGTAACAGGAGGCACTAGGACGCCCTGTTGTTGGTGGGGATCGCCGCCAGCGCCCAGTGCAGCAAAAGCTGGGCACGCCAGCTGTGGATTCGGGATCCCTGAGCTACCAAGAATACATACCACTGTGGTCTTCGTCGCTTTCTGTAGCCTCAGAGCTTCTGAAGCCTCACCTCGCCAACCCAGGAACCCAGTAAATCCCCTGCCAGTCAGCAGTCCACAGCCTGCTCCCTGAGCTCTCAGACAGCATTGAACATCTTATTCTCTGCCCTCGATTCCTCGCTAACTAAAGAGCGGTTTTTGTTTCTAATACGCAACCTGCTGTAGACTTTTGGCATCTGCAGTTGTTAGGGTTAGTTGGGGGAAAGGGGGATTAACTGGAGACCCACTCATCTATTCCTAGAGTTGTGGACTTAACGGAGTTGGTGACGTGAAGAGGGTTGCTAAAGACGCTCGAAGAGCGTGACACATTTCATAAATTAAACAAAATTCCTTCCTTGACTAGCCCCACTCTCAGAAAGAGGTTACAGCATCGCACTCACCATGTCCCCAGTTAGCACTCTCAAGCCGGGGACTCCCTGCTTCAACAGTCAGCTGCAACGATCGACCAAGCTTTCGCAGCTAGGAAACAGTTGCTAAGGCGAAAGTTCCCCGGGAGCAACAATCCCCGCCCACCGAGCACTGTTGATTGACGATCATCTCATCCAATAGTCAAACAAGAAGACCCTTGAGGTCCGCCTACTTCTACTCTCTACCAATAGCGTGGTGCTTCCACCTTCGTCTGCCCACGGTCAAGTGGAAATTTCCTCGCCGGCTGCATTTCTCTAACCACCAGGCCACCCCCTTTCCACAGGCCAGGCTGCAGACGCAGAAGGGGCAGCGGTTTCGCCCTCGCGTTGGTCTGGGTTCCAGCCAGAACCGCCCCTGCGGTGGAAACCTGGAAACTCTAGCTCCAGCCCGGCCCGGGAGAAAGCCGTGAGGTTAGTAGCGAGCTGCTTCCCAAGACTGCCGGCTCTGTGAAGTCTTGGGGAGACCTTGTTTGCTTTTCTGACCTCCTCGGTTCCCGGAAAGGATGAGAATCTAGTCTGGTAGCCTGCGATGGCTTGGTCTAGCAGTCGACCAGAAGCACTGCAGGGGGAGAGGACTGACCTCTCCGCGCGGTGAGACAGTTCTCGGGCCCACGGTGCCTGGGCCGTTAGCCGTTTCCCCGCCTGCGCGGCGGGGCAGGGCTACTGTCTTGAGAGGCGCCAAAACAAGCGTAGGCGGGGCGTCTGGCAGCCGGTGGGAGGCTCGGGGTAGGGAAGTGGGCGCTTCCCTGCTGGATGCGAGAGAACGTTCAAATGACGTAGTATTGTAGAGGTAGGAGTGAAGTGGGGATAGCGCCCTAAAGCTCCTAGCCTCTGATTGCTTTCGTGTTAGGATCCTTTTATTGCTTCCTGCAACCCTTTTCTAGAGTAAATACTTCTTTTTCCAAAGCCCGAACTGGATTCTTGAACAGTGGATTTAAAAAGAACATTAATTTTGCCTAGTCTTTCTTTTTCTTAGTCTCCTTGGAGGTAGAGCAGAAAAGAAAAGTGCCAAGTACGTTCTTCAAGCAGTCTCCCAAATTACTCTTTATACATTAATATATGAATCATGACACATTTTCTAAAGCTACTAGCCTGTCTTGTTCACGTTATATCTGAGGCAGACACCAAAACACTACAATCATTAAGTCTGTTTAGACTTCTGGAAAATAGGTTACATTATCTTAACATTAAAAATGATGTTTTAGTGAAAATTAAAATTATGTAAATTCAAGATATTTGTTGTAGTGGATTTCTAACTGCTAGTCAACTTATTACACCCAGTTGAATTAAATTAATTAGCATGGAACTGGGTGCAGGAGGCTCACCTAAGAATTGTTGCCCACAGCATAAAGGCAGACAAGAAGAAGCTCCCAAAAGGCTGTAAGGGATGCTGTTTGAAGAAGCAGTTGGAGCTGTTGGAAGCTGCTAGTTCTCTTGGGCTGCTCAACTGGAGGATTTTGTCATGCTGGCTTTCCTGATAAACTCTGGAGAAGCTTTAGTCCTCATCTTGAGCATCGCTTCCTAGCTCCAGAGGGGAAGATGGTGCACTGCTCAGCCTCATGGACACGCTTGTCGCATTGGCTTTCCTGATGGGAATCGGCTTTTTCATCATTGGAGGAGCTCAGGACCTTACTGTTGCTGAGGATGGCTGCTCTGGGGGGAGCTTTTGTGCTTACTTTGAACATTGCTTCCTAGCTCCGGTTCAGATCCCTCAGCTTGCTAGCACAGAGCGTCCATCCTGCTGGCATAGACTTCTTAGCTTCCACCACTGACCTTTGGGCCTTTCCAGCGCAGATCCATGATGTGGGCTTGCATGAGACTTTGTTGTGGGCTCTAGGCCTCCAGTTGGACCTGTAAGAGGCTTTGTTATGTGCTCTAGGTTTTCAGCTGGACTCATGTAGGATATTAGGGTCTAGGCCCTCAGCTGGAGTCTATGTGTGTGCATAGATTTCCTGCGCATCTTCTATGTGATTCTTGAGTGGTTCGTTATAAAATACCATTATAAAATGTGTCCTTTATAGTATAATATTATTACCCTTACAAAAACCCAATACATGACATTTGTGAATTAAG
>PVKN010018431.1:0-16856 GCA_004027915.1 Capromys pilorides
ATTTGGCTTTACTTTTTATGTCTCAGGTCAACAGCTTCCAACATTGTCAGTTCTGCTGATAACCCACTACTATTAAGGAATATTGCTCTATGTATACAACTACTTTTTCTTAATTCAATGAGAAGAAATATTTGTACCAATAGTGTTTAGAAAAGTTATCATGTCTGCATCTTGCACTCTGAACAACTACTATGAAGACAACAATGTGTATTGCATTAATTATTGTGGCTGTCCTACTAACATGTTTTGAAACTGTCTCATTATTTCTTATTAAAAGTAATAGAAGAAAGAAAGAAAGAAAGAAAGAAAGAAAGAAAGAAAGAAAGAAAGAAAGAAAGAAAGAAAGGCACATGTAGTGGCTAGAGGTCTGGGCTTAGAAAGCTTTTGGAAGAAAACTCCTGTATTTATGCCATGCATGCATCAGGTGTATATCATTTGTTCACATACCAGGAAGCATTTGATTCTTAAGTTATTTTATACCATATCTAGGACATTATTACATCCTTCATGTATTCATGGACATAAATCAATAAGTTCCACCTTCAAATCTAGGTGGACAAGAACGCAAGCAGTCATTACACAAGGGAGGTCATGATAAGTGTCCAAAGAGTAGCATCAGTTTGAGTGTTCATAAAGTGGAAAATTGTTTCAGCAAGGAGAAATCTTGGAGGGCTTCCTAGGGGGTTTTTAGGAAGAGCTGCTTATGAGAAAGAGAAAAAAATATTCTGTGAATAGAGACTATTATACTTTTACATTTCCTGCCTACAAATATGACCAAGCGATCTTCTCAGTTGGAATTCACTTTGCACAGAAGCACTAGCCTTGGATATCTTGGATAAATAATACACACACACACACACACACACATGCAATGCACATGCACATATATGCATACATATGCACACACACAGAATCTGCTCTGAGTGGATCTTGGGAGGGATTGGCCTCCGGGCCCAGGCTTAGTGACTTACAGTTTGAGGGCATCTCTGTTTCTTTTTCTACAGCTTGTATGTATTTAATAATGTAATGTCACTGCAGATAAGTTCATGAGTTCATAAAAACATATATTCATTTATATAGAGACATAAATGCATGCTTAGTAATATTCCAAATTCATTCAAGTCCATTATTTCATTACATTACATTAAATATGCAATCCTGATATGTTAATATCGGAAAGAATTTTACATTTTTCCTATGCATATGCATTTTAATTGTACATACTTACATGTACAGTGTGATAGGTTAATATATGTATACGATGAATGGTGATCAAATCAGGATCGTTAACATTACCATCTCCTTAAATGTTTACCATTTCTTTGTGCGAGAAATCTTCAAAGGAAAGCTCTGTTTCCAGCTCCTTCTAGGCCTCAGCTGTAACCAGCTAGGTCCCACACTCACCTATTCTGCTATTAGAAAAAGTGAAACAGCAGATAACTAGTCAGTTGGGTCTCCATTTTTTAGATGAGAAAATAGCTCAGAGACATTAAGCAGCTCGCCTAAGATACTGGCATTTGAGCTTGTTGTGTTTGTTTTTCCAAATACTGGGCTTTAAATCCCCTTTCTAAAACATTTAGTCCTCCTCCTTTATGAGCTGCTGGAAGGACCTCACCTCTTCCCAGTCCCATCATTCCTTGCTTTCAGAAGCCCTGAGGTAATGTGCTTCCCTTCCACATGGGGTTGGCACTGATAACCCCTCCCCTAAGGTGCCTCCCTCACTGCTGTGTTCTTCAGGAATATGTGCACGTAATCTGACTGTGACAGTTGGGAAGTTCCATCCCCTTACCAGACTGAATCAGAGATCTGCTCCTGAGGGTCTTATCTCTGCTCTCTAGGGGGACATTTCTGGCAGAGAATGGGGCTTGGGGGAGCAACCTCACCACTTCAGCAGAGATTATTACTGGTATGCACCCTTTTGATCCAGGGTACTCAGCCAAAGAGCAGAGTAGGGTGGGAAACAGAGGAGGAAGAGAGGGCCAGGGAAGAGGAGGAAATTGCCTTGGATGTGCACTATACTGACCTGATGGCAGAGGGATAAAAGTCTTCTATAAGACAGGACTCCAGTGACCAAGTGCTAATGGTAGAAGACCTGGGGGGTGGCTACCTTACACAGGAGCAATCTGGTTTCATTAAATTCCCAAACCTACACAGAATTCTTCTTGAGTGACCTTTAATCACCTATTTCTGACTTTATTCACATTTCTGAGGCTCTGCTTTATCTGCAACAGGTTTTCAAAAGCAAGATGTGTTTTAACATGTTGAAATAGTTTTCCTATCTTCTGTCCTGCACTGTGAGGGCTTGCCATAAATTATCTCCTTTTAATCTTCACACTTGTTTGAGATAGATCGTAGTAATCCACTTTTTCAGATGAGGAAACAGACTCAGAAGGGTTAACTTGATTTCCACTGGGGCTAGGGTTGAACCACTTTTGTTAGGCTCCTAAGTTTACCAGTACAGAGCTGCTGGGGTGGTGGTGGTGGGACATGCAGTCAAGTTGTACTTGTCAGTAACCTGTAGTAGTCCAACTGTTACCCTGAATCCCTCTCAACAATTAACTAAGGATTGCACAAACTTGCTGACAGAGGTCTGGCTGGAGCAGATCACCCAAGCTGGGTGCACCTGGTGACAGTGCCCCACAGTGGTCTCCAGCCAGGCCTCTCCTGCTAGTCGATCTTCAATTTAAGGGAGCGCCAAGGACTTCAAGGAAGCTTCTTGAAGTTTCTTTTTTTAAATATAAAACAACATATATGATACATATTATCAAAAATATGAATAGCAAATTAACAATAGTTATGGCATCACATATTTTTATCATCAAATCTTTTTTTTTGTAAACCATTCTTGTAAAACCAATCATTTATTTGAGAGAGAGTATAGCAGCAACTGAAGTTGCATTAGAAGTAGCACAAATCTAAAAGACAAGAATGAAAGGCATTCCAAGCATAATTTTAGGACTAAAACACGCTTCTTGAAGTTTCTAAATCTGCTCCACAAGCTTCTCCAAGTGTTCCCACTCATGAACCTGTCACTTCCAGAGGTTTATATGGTTGCTGTTCTTCCTTCCCCTCCCCCTCATACTAGGAATTGAACTTGGGACTTTATACTTGCCAAGCAGGAGCTTACGCCATTGAGCTAAATCTCCAGCCCTGTTTCTCCTTAAACAATGGGGGAGGTAAGGTCAGAAGAGGTAAAGACAAGTATGTGTGGGAAGGTAGCTCTTGCCCAAAGAAAGAGTAGAGACTGATCTATTCAGTCTTAAGGAACTTGTAAAATAATCTCTTAAATTTCTAGCCCATGGAAGTCAAACTATTACAACTAGAAGGTCTTCAGTCCCTGCTCTGCGTTCATCCACTTTACAGATGAGCCAGCTGAGGTACTATGAGGGTTGTGCTGTCCTGACTTCAACCAGCTGAGGAAAGTGACAACTTCAAGGCCCACTTTCAGGTTAGCAGTGAGAACACAGGATGGTCATCAGCAATGAGACCATTTATTTGTTAAACTGCTGGTGTTGGTCCAGTGAGATTTGAAGCATATTCACTATAAAATATGAGTGGTTCCAGTGTATTATTCTTACTCTTTCTGTAAGTAAAAAATAAATTCCAAATAACCATGTCAGGCCTAGTTGTTTCATGGCCTCTCTCCTGGTACTTAATTTTATTTCAGGACATAAAATCAGGGGAGTGTAGGGGTGGGAGAAGCTGACTTTTCTCCAAGTACAGTTTCATTGGTTAACACCTGAGGGGGAAATGACTCAAAAGAACTTAATTCAAAAAATCCTTTAGGCACACAGCAGCTTCTTCCAACCAGTAAGAGTCAGACAGCTATGAAGACAGACATCAATAAATAATCAGCTGGCTTAGACTTAAACAGGAATTCCAACCTCACCATCTGAAGATAAATTGAATCTTTCCCACCAGCCTCCAACCAGAGCTTCAAGCTTACATGGCCTGGGAGGTCTGCTGGTTGCAAGTGTAGCCTGGCCTCTCCTTCTAACAAGACATATATATCCTATTCCTATGGACTCTATGTCTTCCATGTCCCATTTCATATTACATTATATTAATTATATTATATTATATTATATTTTATATGGAGAAAAGAAGAGGGTCTATCATTGTGTCTGTTTATATCCCTCCTGCTAAGCAGCAAGAGCTGGTGTGCTCTGGGGCAGGCTGCGTTGCCCAGAGGAGCTTTAGCCCCCCTCTGGCAATGATGTCATATTTAAAAGATGATGGTGGGATTCTTTCTCACTGTAGTCAGAATAACGCAGTGGACTTGATGTTACCATCAGGACTATGGACGGATCAGTGTGGCAAGAAAGCAGGATCTTTCCAGGTATGATTTTGTTCCCACCTCTGCTTGTTGGCCCTGGTCTCTTGCTGCCTGGAGTGCCATAGACAGGGAGTCCCAGGGTGTCCATCACCTATCTGTGAGCATTTCATGAGGCCAGCTGCAACCAAAGACCAACAAGGGGGTTTATGGAGCTGGTTTCTTTACACCACAAGCATTGTTTCTTATTGCTTGTCATTTTCTCTCAGATCGTCAACACCTCATGCCTTAGAAAGCAAAGTGGCCCACAGGTCTTTACCGGGCACACGAAAAGCCACAGAATGCTGCCTGGAATTTGGAGAGAAAACAAACTCATGCTCTTTTCCTGTGGCCCCTGGTGGCGAGGTGTGCAGACCTCCCTGTGGGTGCTGGCCCTGCCCCAGCAGGAAAGAGAGCTGTAAGGTAGGATGCTGTGATGTTTTCCTGGGGTCGTCTTGCAGGCCTAGTATAGTGGGAGAGCCCAGTATTCTCAGCCCAAGGGGTGGAATAGAGAGCTTGGGACCCTAGGGTTTAGCTGCCGTGGCTCATTGTCAAGTCAAAATCAAAATGTCCAGCATGTATAAAATATGTGCTGAATTTCTAAGAGCACCAAAAAATCAAAATATTAACTCTTTTTAACTTTAATGACATGTTGAACTAACAGTAAGTTGGGTTAATGAGTTACACGGTATAATATTTAAATAAGTATCATCTATTTTGTTTACCTTTTTAATGTATTTGGTACAAGATCTCATTCCTCAGCTCAGATTTGTAGTGATCTTCTTGTTTTCAGCCTCCTTAGTGCTGGGATTGCAGGCATGTGCCACCATGCCCAGTCTAAGCAGTCCCATCTCAGAGCACCAGGAACAGTGCCAGCACAGCATGTGATTCCGGGTTGGTGATCTTGCTTAGTCTGCTGAGCTCTCTCATAGGTCTTTTGTTAACTTTTTGAAATGTGAATACCAGAAAAAATTAAGTAACCCATGTGGTTCAAATTATATTTCTATTGGTCACCATAATATCATGTATCACAAAATTATGATTTTTATTTTGAGAAATCCTACAAAATGCAGAAAGCACTCATAATCACCCAATAAGTATGTATATAACATTAATCACTCTTTTTTTTGAGGGGGGGACTGGGGTTTGAACTCACGATCTTGCGCTTGCCAGGCAGGCACTTCTGCCACGGAGCTATCTCCCCAGCCCCAATGACTCTTAATAAGTTGCTTCATCTACATCTTTTTGAATGAAAGAGAAATCATCATGAATAAAGAGGCATCTATTGATCTCAGGTCAGCTTCCTTCCTTCCCTCCCAGGTGCCCAGCTGCATTTCTGTAGCAAGGCAATCATGTGACCTTAGATGACAACAGTAAGGCCGGCCACTCAACTGGCACCAGATAAAACAGGAACCATAGAGATTCTCATAGGAGGCACACATGCAGGGAAGAAGTTTACCAAATTGTAAAGGAAGCAGTGAGCTCACATGTATAATTATCTCATGGAGTCTTTGAGCCATACTCACAAAAAGTCAGTTGCAAAGGATGGCAGAGAGGCTAGGTGACAAATCTGAGCTCACAGCTCAGCAGTGCCAGAGCCTTAGCCAGCATCTAGGTCTCCCTCTAGTACTGAATTCAATACAGGCTAAGCTCTCACTGGACGATCATCAGAGTCCAGAGCATACCCCACTAGAACATTGAGGCTGGGTAACATGACTGCAGATGGAGCTTTCTAGAAGGTGCAGAGAAATTAGAAGCTCTTGAGGTTGTTGGAATACATTTCTTCAATGGCTGGGTTCAGTTTTCTGGCTTGAAGCACCCACTGCTTTGCATCAGACATTTTTGGGGGCTGCTCACAGGCTTTCTTCTTATCAGAAGACATCAGTGCTCAAGGTCCAAAGTGTAGCAGGTATGAAAGGGATGGGGGCCATGGGCTAAGCCTGAGACAACCTTTGTGTCTGTATAAAAACTGGAGTGATAGCTCGGTAGAATAAGCACTTGCCTGGCAAGTGCAAGGGCCTGAGTTCAATCCCCGGTTCTGAAAAAAATAAAATAAAATAAAATAAAAAAAACAGCAAAAGCCTCTTAGAAAGAAAATCTTTATTCTTCTTTTATGCTTACTATTTGACAACATTGTTTTCTTGTGTGCATCTGATAAAAAAAAAAAAATCCCACCAACTGGGAATTTTCTTGTCCCATTAATAGAATACTCACTATGGTGACTGTAACCGATGGCAGGGGACCAGCAGCTATGCAGGGAGGCCTTCACACTGAGCTTCATGAGCTCTGTCTCTTCTATAAGTCTACGAGCTCCACAAGCTCCCGGGCCTCCTTTGTAGTTCCCTGTGTCTAATTCAACATTGTGCATGCAGAAAGTGTTTGAAACTTTTTGCGTTATTAATAACAATGACAGCAATACAATTAAGATATACCGCTCTTGCTAGGAAAAACTCCATCCCCAAGCAGAGCAGGTGGGCTGCAGCATATATCTTCGCTATTTTGGTCAGAGTGATATGCTATAACACTAAAAGGAGCAAAATCAACGTGGGGGTTGTCTGCTCAGGAGCAGTGGTGGTGTGGAGAGGGGAAGGCAAGGGAGAGAGAAATGGAGACGTGTTCCACAGAAACCTCTGAGCAATCAACAGCACAAATGCCTCTTCTTATAAACACACAGTGTGAGGCAGACGTTTACCCAGGACAATCCAGAGAGAAAAAGCCAGCCAAAACCAGAGAGATTCACATTCCACAAACAAGGGATTTCCTGGGGGAAGAAGTGGCAGGTAATGGGTTCTGCAAATTTCTCCTGATAACTACATCACAGCCCATGTCCAAAGAGACTTTGTGTTCCTGGTGAAAGCTTATTTAAATACTGCCGCCTGTTTCGGGTGGAATTGCTGTTGTATTGTCTGGCATAGGCTGTTCTGCAAACCTTTATGAAACACTCAGAGAAGAAATAGCCTGTGTCCCTGAGAGAGCAGGGGACACATCTCACAGGGAATTCTCTTTCTGAAATTCTTCAACAATCAGCTGTCCCCAATCCTGATTAGGAGTTTTTAACCAAGAAATGTCTGGAGAGAAAAGAGCTGCACTTCTTTAAGATAGCAGCACTACCATTTGTACAGTGTAGACAGAGGCTCTCTGGCCCTCCACCTTTAACTGATTATGCCAAGGCCACTGTCTCAGGAGAAGGGGCTGCCACTGGGAAGGCCTCTGCTGCCATGGCCACATCAGACTCTTCTTGTATTTTTTCCAGCTATAGGAAAGAGTGCAGGATCTGTGCTCATGTGCCTCCAACAGTGGTCCACAGCATCCCATAGACCTTAGGATAAATCAGTTCTCTTTGCTAGGCCTTGGTTTCTAATTTTTAAAGAAATAGCACTAGTGTAAATGATCCCGGGTGTGCTACCAACTCCAGAGTGCACTGCTTGCTTTTCCTCTGGAGCATCAGAAGTCTCTGTCCTGGAGATAGGAAAGGGCTCTGGACATGGCTGATATTTTCGCTGTGGTTTGCATGCACATGCAGTGTGTGGTTGGAGTGAGCATACTGGAGAGATGGCTTCTGAGAGCAGGGTCTGCATCCTGGCAGAACGGGAGGAGGCCCAGGGCGTCTGAGCACCGGGCAACTCTGCCTTGGGTGGTGCTGGGTAGTCTGGGAGGATGGGCAGGAAATGGCCTCGAGTCTAAGCCAGATTTATTCACTGTCTGGGTTTGGTCTCAGCCCATCTTTTGCTCAGGCTTGGTAAATCCTCAGGTTCTGGAGTCATTTTTATTAGCAATAGCCTGGCTTTTTTTTCCCCTCTGAAAATGTGGTTGGATGAAAATGAAATTTCAGATGTGTGTGTCTCTGCATTGATTTTTCTATTTGTAATAACACACCCCAGCATATCTCCTCTGATATCAAGAGGATAAAATGTCCCTAACACGGAGCTCTCCATTCTGGGGTAATGGGTAAAGCCTGTTTATGAGATGTCATTTATTCCACAATAGACAGTAAATAAAAGCCATTTCAAGCTTGGGTTAAATCAAAGCTTGTTCAGGATTTCAGCAGATTTGCAAATCACCTCGGGGACCTTCATCAGTTGCAGTTGCTGTTTCCTCCTTGAGATCAACTCCCCCGCCCCCCACCTCCGCTCAGCCTCCTCCTCGCCGCAGCTGCCCCAAGCCCCTGGAAGATTTGGAAAACAACTGGCCTGGTGAGGAACGAGGTATGACATTAAAAGTTCCTTTCTTCCATCTGGGGAATAAAGGCTTTGACAAGAAGCAGGAAGTTGAGGTTATACCAACAAAAGCCAAAGCGTCAAACCGGGAAAAAAAAAGTTCTCAGGAAAATAGATGCAAACCTAAAATGGGGAAGAGTGTCTGAAAGGGACCTCAGCTCCTTTAGCAGCATGCGGATTGTATCTCCTTCCTCCCCAGGATCCTTGTGTGTGTGGAGAAGAAAAATGGGAGGGAGAAAGACCCGACATCCATGCATAGGCCCATCCATGCTCTCGTCCTGTGTCTCCTGAGCTCTGATTCCCTCAGTCCAACCCAGCACATCCCAGCCTTAGTACCAGCTGTAGAACCGAGGCTGAGACTTCCGTCTTGTGCCTGTCGCTTGACTCCTTCCCCTAGTCTCTTGTCTTATTCACTGGATCCTGCCCCTACTGGACTGCAAGTATTGACTCTATAACTGATGTGTGTGTTCCACAGAGCTTTGGGACAGACATAAAGCTGGAGACCCAGTTGTGGGCCTCTAGATGAAGTCTTTGGATGATCCCCATTGCCCCATGGAACCCTCAGTGTTAGCTAACTCTTCTTGCCTTCCTGCCTCAAGGATTTCTCTAGGTCTGGGGAAATTTTCTTCTATGAAGCCAAAGTCTTCCACCCACAGGAAACCCTCTCTGCTATAGCTCTCCCCTTCAGAGGGACTGTGAATGAGTCCATTCTGCTTCCCTTAGCAGCATTTCCATAAGGTAACTAGCACCCACCTTCTGGCTCGCCCACCTCCTTGCCAGATTGCTTGTTCAGTTTCAGCTCATCACTGATCACGAAACTCAGCACCCCAGAATTCAGTTTGCTCATTTAAATCTGACAACCACAGCAAAAAGATATATTCAAATATTTCTGTCTTAAGCTATTTGGCTCATCACACTCATTAAATATGTATTGACTCACAGCTTTGTGGAAAATGTAATTCTAGGCTGTGTTAGAGTATGTTCAAGGTATTTGTTACTGGCTGGGTATAATGATGTCCTCTTATAATATTAGTTACTCAAGAGGCTAAGGTAAGATGATCACAAGTTTGAGACCACCCTGACAACTTAGTAACAGCCTGTCTCAAAATAAAAACAAAGTTTAAAAAGAAAATTCGGAATGTATTATAGTAATAGAGGGCCCTGGATTCAAACCTCAACACTGAAAAAAGAATTATAGTTATTTTCCATAAGCGTACTTTAGGTGAGGGAATTTTATACCCTTGCTCTGTCAACCAAGTGACCCACTCCGACCAATAAAACATGAAAAGAAAGACCATGGAACAGCCTAACACCTGACCATCTATGGACCTCTAATATGAACCAGCAAGAAGCCTTTGTTCCCAGAACCATGGCCAGGTCATCAGAGGTGGGCTAGTTCTCTGGGAAATTTCCAGAGATCATGGGTAAGTTGTGTACCCTTGGAGGCTTACAGTCTACCTGGGGAGGTTATTGTCTCTGTCTAGTGCTAAGTAAGTGGCAAGAATAGCAATCCAAAGGAGGAAAGCTAAAGATGAGCTCAGGTTCTCACGGAAAACTAGGGAAACTGGGGCTTTCTTCCCCCCTGGTCAGTGAGTTGGGGATTAACTCACACATAAGTCTCAGTGGTTTCATCCACTTGTAGAAGTAGAGGCCCTCTGTGAACTCAGCCTCTCAAGCCAGGGAAATTAAGGGTGTGGAAGCTTTCACTCCCAGGGGTAACCTAAGGAGTACTCGTCCACACATCTGGCATCATGCCAGTGTTGTGGTGTATATATGAAGTGCTCCCCCAAGACTCATTTATTGAGGGCTGGATCTCCAGTGCAGCAGTGTCCTGAGGTGGAACCTGAGAAGCCATTGGATTATGAGGGCCCTAACTTTGTGAATGGCTGTATCCAGTGATGAGGTCATGGTTGAATGAACTAATAGGAGACAGGTCCAGTTGGAGAAAGTAGGTTGTGGGGTCTCACCTTTGAAGGTGTATGAGTTGTGGCCTCTTCTTCTCTGACTCTTGGCCTGATTCTGTTTGCACGCTGCCATGGGGTAGGCAGTTTTCCTCTGCTATGCCCTCTGCCATGACTTTTGTCTTACCACAGGCCCGAAAGCAGTGGAGCTGGCCAACCGTGGCTTAAAACCTCTGCAAACATGAACCAAAGTGCACGTTTTCTTCTTTAACTCCTCATTCTTAGTTATTTTGTGATAGTAATGAAAAGCTGACCAATGTAAGACCTGGGAATACCTGCATGAGAATGACTTCCTAATGGTGAGGTAATACTTGGGATAGATGTGCCCATTTTCACTTCTCTGAAATAAAACCATGGGGCAACTGTCTGTGGCTCAATATAAATCCACTCCTGGAAGGCAGCAAGGAAGGTCCTTTGCAGTCCAAACCACACCTCTCCTATTCCTTGTTCCTCTCTGGACTAGAACAAGTCCCCTGGCATCATCCATCTCTGTGAGTCTTCTGAGCAGCCTTGCCAGGGAGGTGCTCATGTTATTCCCATTTTACAGATTAAGGCACTGAGACTTAAAAAGGTTGCATATCCTGCCCCAGACCTTGTGTTCTGTGAGAGGTGAGCTGCGCCTGGGACAGCATCCTGTCCTCACCACCTTCTGCTGACAATGTGCCCCCCCCACTAGCACAGAGCCAGAGAGGCAGTTCTGTGGAGTGTTATCCAGTAGGGTCTGTGGCTTCACCATCATCCAGATTCCCAGAGGCGTCTCAGAGTGAGGCAGCTATTAGAGATTCTGCAGCAATCACGAAGAAATAAAAGGGCCAGGATGGGAGGGATGAGAAAGGCAGAGGAGGTGGTGGGAAGAAAGGGGGGACAAGGCCTTCCCTTCAGAGCCCTGTTGCCTCAAACTCTTGCTCTGTGCCTCTAATTTCTCACAAGTGGGGCCTGGGCTCACTCTCTGTTACAGTTAGCGTCGTGTCAGCAGTTTCATTAGAACCCAGGTTTTGATTTATAGCCCTCCCTGTAAAAATGTGCTCCTGGCTGAAAACTGGCATCTGAGGTCTTGGGCCAAGAGAGCCATTTCCACAGAAGACATTCACAGCCTGGTCCAGGAGGGGGGCCTTGTTTAGAGTCCAGATTTCTAACCTGGAATAAAATCAGGGAAGAAAATTGTTAGAATCTTAAAGCGCCTGCCTGTCTTGAGGAAGGAGGGACCAATGGGTCAGGTTCCTCATAAAATGCACGCAAAGATATTTGTGAAAGTGAGCAAAAACTGTTCACAGATGCAGTGCTGGGGAGCAACTCCGCCTTTCAAATATCATTATAAGCAATGATTAGCAGTGATGCTGATGATAATGATCGAGAGGCTAAGAGTCCCTTGTGGGATGACACTCCAACCTCACCACAGAGCTGCTAGGTGCAAGGTGTCGCTAGCACATTAGCACTAAAATGGCTGGGAAAAATTATTAGTGCCATTTTGTAAATGACAAAACTTGAGAACCAAATGCAGAACACTGAAGAGGCACCAGCCCCAGTGCTACAGCCCCAAGCTGACACCAGAACCAGGACTCCGCTAAAGAGCAAAACCCGGTTGGTCTGCACCTCAGCAGGCTCATTATTCTCACTTTAGTTTTGAAGAATATGCATCACTGGAAACAGGTCCCATTGTAAGCCACATGAGGCTTGAGAAACAAAAATGTGAAAATAAAAATGCTATTTAATATAGGGATCATTATTACTATTATTATCTCAAACAGCCTATTTGGAACTGCCTAAAAACCTAAAAACTGATTAATATTTTTAGAGCATTAGAAGATATTTTTTCAAATATAAATTCTTCTCTCCCAAATGGTTGAATAATCATAACCATTATCATCATCATCATCCCTTCCATTAATTTGTTGCTTTGTACATAATTTCCCACAAATGAACGTAGTTTCTGCTCAAATATTCCCATTTAACAGGCAAAGAGATGGAGGCTTAAGAACAGGTAGTAAATTAAGGGGCTTGAGACTCAAATTTGGGTCACAGCAAGCTCCACACCACACCACTCTATCTCTGTGGCAAGTGCTGGCTGGGTAAATGCATTGGCATCCTGAACTGCACGGAGTCAGACATCAGAGTCACTATCAAGGAGAGAGCTACAACAACAAAGCCAGTCGCTGTCAGGACAGATGTTGCAGGGGCTGGCCTCTCAGTGCCCTGCTGGCACATTCTCTGTGCATGGGTCCTCAGCCCAGCTCTGTTCCTGGCTGGAGCCCTCCTGCTGGAACCTTGTCCCATAAAGTCCTGCCCCAGGGGCTGGAGCCGGGCGGAGCTCTATTGCTCCCACTGAGCAAGACTTGGGCTGTCACTGTGCTGTTATTTATGAGTCCCCATTGCCCAATGAGTGGCCTCGATGGGGCCCAGCCTGGGCCTGCTGTCTGGCCACACTTGTCACACGTCATTAGATGTTTGGTTGCCGCTGACCCCTTTGCCATCTGGCTGAGTGGCCTCGGGGTGAGGGGAGGCAGGCAGCAGCTCCTCATGCAGCCCTGTCTTTGTGGTGTTTGGGAAAGGAAGGGTGTCAGAAGATGTTGTGCTAAGCCACCACAGGGAAGACTGAACTAGAAAATAATTTCTTAGAGAGAGAGAGACCTCACTGAGGGTTCTCAGCCTTGACACTGCTGCCATTTGGGCCGGATGATGCTTCGCTATGGGGGCCATGCACTCTGAGATGTTTCCCAGCATCCATGGCTTCCACTGGCATTCTTGATGCCAGTGCCACTCTTGTCCCAGATGTGACAACCACAAATTGTGGTGGACATTGCTGAATTGTTCCCAGGGGAGAGGGACAAAATCACCCCCCCTTGGAAAACTGCTGGAGAGCTCTAATTGTGAGATGCATTGAGCAGTAACATAAGACATGACCGTGGCAGATCTGCACATGTCCCAAATAACAGATCATGCTTGGGCATTATAAAGAGACGGCAGGAAATTTATGAACACTGAATTGGTTAATCATTGCAAAATAAGGGTGAAATTCCAGACCCCTCTTTGCAGGTGAGGAGACTACAGCTCAGAGAGGAGAAATGATTTTCTTAAGGTTGCTCAGTGAGGAAGTGAAGGAGCTGAGGCTGAAATCCAGTTTGTTTCTGAGTCTTACTGGGGCTTTGTGCGCTGGTTATCATGTTTTTCTGACTACACAGTTGGCCTGGAGCAAAGAAGGTTTATGTAGTGCTTTCCTGTGGTTTCCACTGCTCCACACAGGGCTCTTATCCCAGGAGCACACATTCCTCAGAGCTCCCATCTCCCCTGAAGAAACCACTGCAGCCTTCAACAGTATCTGGCCCATAGGCCCTGGATGTTAGGAGGAATTTAATATCCCTGCAAGGGATGCTTGCATTGTAAAAAGGACCCTTGTCAGACAAGCCCAAAGAAATGACACCCTGTGACACTTCAGTCACTTTGCTATGTTGATACAGAATTCTAGACACGGGACTGTGTTTCCTAGCCCATACTAGTTATAAAACTGAATTATTTGAATTAAGAAGATATGAATATGGTCTAATGGTTACTATTGTTATTTTAACAACTGCACATAAATCTATAGCTACAAGTCATCCCAGATCCTCTGGAAATAAGAGACACATTTCCAAACATCTTTGTGCTACTTATGTAAAATGAGCCTGCTCCAAGTGCTCCTATTTCCAGATGGGTTTTGTGCATTCTGGAGCACTCGCTTATAGATAAGCCAGTAAAAGGGAACAATCACATATATAAATTGTGTGGCCCTGAACTTTTCTTGACCCTCTTCCCTGAAATGGATGCCCCATTTGCTATCTAGTAAGCTAGAAATCCACTGGTCCTGCTCTGGATGCAAGCTATGACTCAGAACTTGGCTTCTAGACCTACTAGGAGTCCTTGGGAAACTTCAGCTCGGACAGCCTGAGTTTCAAGGTTGGCCAGAACTATTCCTTTCTTTAACAAATACTTTATCTATAGATATTTCAAATTTCTAATTAGCCTCCTTCAGACATACAAAACTTATTTAACAGTCCCTGCATTGGAGAAACACAGAGTGCGTGGGCTGACCACAAAAAGAGTAGAATTTGCCTGGGAGATACTAGAAAGCAGGACGTGGAAGCTTCTTCATCTTTTCCCCAGGAAGATTATGTAAGAAAAGTTTCTTTTGGTTGTTATTCTACATTTAGGTTTGAGGAGGAAGTTATTCACGTCTATGTTCGAAGTAAAGCCAAATCGTATTGAGTGTTGAGTGACTCCCTGGCTTGTGTGGTCTGGGACACGTAGACCAGCTGCAGAGGAAGTGTCTGTGGCTGAGAAGGAGCCTTCTTGCAAGTGGAGGGCACAGAAGGCACCTTTAGAGAGAGAGCAGGTGCTGTCATGGAGAGTGTGTGGCTGGTGTTTACCTGTTGTATTTGATTGTTGTCTTCCTAGAAGGACCGCATCTGCTGTCACTGAAAACCACACAAGGTAATGTCCAGTATGAGAGGAGGCAAAGGCAGAGCTTCAGAGAATGAAAAGTCCTTTCAGCTACTCCCCTCTTGTGGCTGTCATTTTTCTGCAACCCCAAGTTGCTGCCACAACCTTGGGGCTACCTAACTCATCAAACTATTTTGATCTTGTGGTTAGTGTGTGCAGTGCTGTAGACCATAATACCAGCAGCTCCACCTTCCTATACCAAGCTACATGGAGTGAGCACATACCTATTGTCATAAGCTTACTGATGACAGTCATAGCCTTATGAAATTGGACAGAGTAAGAGTGAGAGAAGTTGCCAAGGCCCAGAGAGGTGACAGCATCTGCCTAAGGACACAGAGCAAATCTCCTGTATGTCTCCAGGCCAGTAGCAGTTCTCTGTTAACAGAATACCAGGCTTAGAGAGATTGCCTCAGGCTTTGCTGAAAAGTAGAAATCAGGGAGCCTCAGGCCTGGCACCTCCCCAGTCAGCAGGGCAGTTGCCTTGAAAAAACAGACACCTGTGGGCAGCCACAGCATCGTGAGCGATGGTGCAGGAACAAGAGGTGGTCACTCAGAACCCAAAGCCCACCACAGGAGCCCGTTTCATAAAAGGGAGCCAGGGCTGCCAATTTCCATTTTCATTGGAGTGGCTGGCGCTTAGTAATTCAGAAGCTTTATTTAAGGGCTGACCTCCGACCAGGGCTGTCACTACAGTGGCAAGTACCTGATAGCCACTGGAAATCAATAGTCAGCATGAAGGTCACTTCCTAGAAAAACTGGGGCTATCAATGTGTCAGTTCCAATGAAAGATTATAACCAACCAGCAGAGAAGTTTATCTATGGCTAAGTGCTCGTCTGAGCTGGGCTTATGGAGGGCTGTACACGTGCATGTGTAAGCACCCATGTGCAGGTGAGCCTTTGCCCATGCATATAAAAGTGTGTGCATTCAGGAAACCCAGCATGTGTACGAACAAGCAAAATGTGTCTATGTGCTTTCATGTAGATGTGACTGGGCATATGGGTGCAAAAAAGTGTATATCTGTGTGTAAATACATACACAAATGTAATTAAGTATAGATGACAATGCATCATAAGAAAATTGTGGCATGCTTTTGTCTGTGTGCATAGGTATGCATATCCATGCATGTTTATGCTATGTGCTAGTGCACATGTAGATATGTTACACTTACATGCATGAGACAGTATGTGTATGCACATGGCTGTGTGTGGATGCTCACAGGTTTGACTCTATAGGAGCAGGCGGGCATCAGTGTGTATGTGGTGTGTATGTGTGCAAGCACTCTAAAGTGCAGATAACAATATGTTGTGAGATTGTGTCAGTGTGTGTCAGTACATATGTGTGCATGTGAGTACATGCATAGGAATGTATCCAAATACCTATATGCTTGGGTACATGGGAGTGAAGGTGCATTTGAAGGCCTATACAGGTGAAGTCTTCTGGTTCCTGCCTGATCCTCCAGGCTCACTTTCGGGTCTCTCCTCCCCTGCCTCCTCCACACTGCTCTCTCCTTGGCCTCCAGTCGCTTCCCCGGGGATGTGAATCCCTTTCCTCCTCAAGGACCAGAACGTGCTGCTCTCTCCGAATGTTTCCTCTTCTCATTCTTCTCCCTTGGCTCCTTCCTATCATTTGTTTGTCAGACTAAATTCCGCCCCCCTTAGAGATGCATCCCTGGATACCCTAGACATGCCCATTACATGTGCTTCTATTTTAATAATTGTGATGTCCTGTAGGATTTTGGCTGTTTGTTTAGCTCACTGTTTTCTGTCTCAGTGTCGGTGGCTGAGTCCTCATTGAGGTTTCCAGAATGACTACCAAGTGTCACACATATCAGTTGTTCATCCTTCGGTCTGTCTTCAGGGACAAAGAATTTCACCTGCTAAGGAGTTCTATAC
>PVKN010018432.1:0-16870 GCA_004027915.1 Capromys pilorides
GTCTTCAGGGTGCTCAGGTTCTCATTCCTAGGCTGGACTCAGCGATCCATCTGTTTACAGCCTCCCAAGAGCTGGGATTACAGGCGCATGCCAACACGCTCAGTCTCATTTGCCATCTCAGCGTGCCCCAGGGATCGGGCCAGCAGGCCCAGGGATCAAACTCCTGCCCCTGCATCTGCTCGCAGGCATTTTAATTCACTGAGCTATTTGGCCAGCCCCTTAGCTGCAAATAATTTGATAGTAATAGAACTCTGGTGAAAAATAAGATCTTGAAGTCTTATCATTTGGATATAAGATCATGGGGGAAAAATCAGTTTCTCAAAACAGAAACAGCTTTAAAGTCCCATCAGGCTCTTCTTGAAAGACTTCTTGAACATCAAATATCGTCTGCAAAACACTTCACTGATGTAAGTATAAGTTATCAGGAATGTATGGATTCGTCTACCTTCAAATGCACAGGGATTTTCACATCCAGATGCAGAAAGCCCTTCCTGTTCCCCAGCACTTTAAACTTTGAAAGAGTGCTTTAGGTGCTCAAAGCTGATTTGAAAGTGCTCGGCCTGACCCTTGATCCTTGCAGCAGAGCCTGAGAAGTGGAAGCTTCACATGAGACTCCTCTGGTCCTCTATCTGAACACCAAAGGAATGTGCTTTCTTAGAATGCCTCACAGAACAGAAGTAATTAATAAGCAATGTGACCTTGGTAATCTTTGTAGCTTGTAGCAGAGCACTGTGGAAAAAGCCAACAAAATATTAAGGTCTAATGTTTTGTGTCTTCAGTTTTTGCTGGATGTCCCCAGTTTCCTCATCTAAAAAAAATGGGGGTTCAGAACAAGATCTATTTATCCTGAAGCTAGCTGTGGGGTAAACATAAGATAATAAATCTGTAAAAATGTTTTGAGCATTGCTTCTGTGCTACTGGGGACTCAAAGATAAATGTGCCAAAGTATTGCTCCTTTTTTTCTTCAAGTAGACTCCTAGCTCTGGAGAAAGATAATAATTTGGAAATCTACACTGCCTGTGGGATTCCTAGTTCCTGAATAGGAAATTGCTTTTTAAATATTCAGATTCTAAATTATGAGGCATTCAGGAGTAGATGAACAGTCATTAATACCTGGTATCATTATAATTATTAATACTGCTAGTATTATTAGCAGTATGATATAAATCACACTTTGCCATCTTAGTTGTTCCCTATATTCAGTATTATTGTGTTAGTTGGAGGTAGTTTTGGTTTCTTTCAATTGTTTAGCTTCTAATGTCATTATCTTCAGTGTTCTATTTCTGGGCTAAGAAACCGAGTTTCCTGGTTTTGTCCCTCTTCACTTTGTTTTGTCATCCTCTTTTCTCCCTCTTCCTTTTCCAGTGAAATTTGTTATCTTTTTGAGCTCCACACAACAATCTGCTGGGCCATCTGATATTTCTAACTCTAAAACTGAGTCTATTTCTAGCTGCTAACAATAACACCATAGTTATCTTTGCAGTCATATTCACTTGTTCATTATCTTACATGGTACAATTTCTGAACTTTGGCTGCTCCTCAAGTTCTGGGCTCAATTTGGGATACACAGATATGGATAATAGATTCATTACTTTCTAGGAGCTCAGAGTGAATCTAATGATGATGACAGACAAGCATAAAATGATGGAACAGTGCAGGCAGCCTTATGCTACAGATGAGACAAAATCAGACACTTAAGCAGGCTAGCCAAGCTGCAGGGCTCCGAGGAGAACTTTTCTCTGCCCTATGCTTTTCAGGTAGGTCTCAGTGGCTCTTTGGTAAGGAAACAAATGTGTATGTCCAAATCAGACATATTTCCTTTAATATATTACCCTGTGAGTTCATTATCCATAAACACACAGGCAAGTAAAACTCAGAAATGTCACTAAATCAATCAATCAGGTAGTGAGGTTTACATAGCCAATCATGTTCTGCCAGAAATTTAAATTAGGTATAAGTGATTTCAAATGCCCTGACTTTACTAGAAGGTTTCACTATTCCCATCCCCAAGAAGAAAGCTATCATTTTCAAAATATTTAAGAAAATTTTGTTTGGCTGGTACAAGATAGAGAGTACTACCAAGTGGCATTAGAATAATACGTATGGCCTAATTATAATTTGGAGAAGTAAAATACACTTCCTTTCAAAGTTTCTTCCTCGGAAAAATTAGGACGTTACACAACAAAAATAAGAGAACATATATAAATTCATCCTTATAGTTCTTGGCAAGACTTAAATCTCAACAGTACGCATCCAGCTGAATACAAGACCTAGCCCCATTTATTATCACTTTCTATTAAGAAAACATGATTAAATGCCTTATGTATTTTAAAAGAAGAAAAACAACCCACTAAAAAATAAAGTTTACTCCTGCTGAGGAAAAATGATGTAATTTGGAATATGAAAGCCTGAATAGCACTATGCAAAAAGAAAAAAAAAAAAGAAAGAAAGGAATGAAAAAAGGAAAGAAAGAAAGAAAGAAAAAAAGAAAGAAAACATTTATTAGGCTTTAGGATTTGAGTAAGTAACAATATCCTCATTTTCTCTGGTTTTGCAAAATGCTGGAGACAGCATCTCCACTTGAGATTAGCTTGCCTTTGCTACCACAAGGTACCAGGAAAACTTACAGTCTACATCAAAGCATACAGTAGCACAATTACTTTCCTTGCTTTGTTGTCTTGCTCTTACTACTCAGTAATCTTCACTCCAAAACTCTGCTTTGTAGGAGCGTTGGGATTGCACTTATGAGCCAAATTCTAGGCTACCAAAGCAACTGAACCAAAGCAACTGAACCAAAGCAACTGAACCAAAGCATGACCTATAATTGGTTTGAAGAGATATTTGATAAAAGGAGTAAATTTAATCTCACCAGAAAATAAGAGAACTGTTCTAGACTGAATTATTTTGGATTTATATCAAATGTTTGTTTTATACAGCTTTCTCTAAATTTCTGACTTAGTGGCTCAAAGCCTATTGAATTTTTAGCTTAATGATTTTTCCCTGAGATATATTTGCAAGGTGAATAATATATTAAAATCCTTTAAAGACCAATGCCCTGATATTTAATCTTTTTAAATTATTTTTTTAAAGATACCTATGTAAACCAGAGCAGAGAAGTGAAGATTTGTCCAGTTCTTCACTTATAGAAAGAAGAAGTTGAAGTAGATAATAGGCTAGGTTCCTTGTGGCTTCCAGATGCTGTTAACTCCATAGAGCCCAGCCAACACTAATGCCCTGCCTCACAAGATTACTGCAAGGATCACATGAGAGCATCAGTATAGCTGGAAGTATGTAAAGCATTACATAAACCTCAAGAGCATCAGCCAAAGTGTGACCATTCCAGACTCTGATACTGAGCAGTTAATCAAGACTTAGGACATGAATTTGCCACTTTATTGACGAACGGTCTCCAGAGAGGTTTCACTATGCTGAATCAGGATTACCCTGCTTGACTTTTCTTTTCTTTTCTTTTCTTTTCTTTTCTTTTCTTTTCTTTTCTTTTCTTTCTTTTCTTTTCTTTTCTTTTCTTTTCTTTCTTTCTTTCTCTTTCTTTCTTCTTTCTTTCTTTCTTTCTTTCTTTTTTAAGCCTGCAAATTTTCTTTAGAGAGTTTGATCAGATTGGTTAACCAATTGTCGGGGACTGCAAACTATAAATTGAAACTTGAGGACATCTGTGACCTTTTGCCCTACACAGTCAGTTGAATTTGTAAGTGGAAACTCTCAGCGCTTGTCTGGTCATAGCTCAAGCCCTGTGGGTAGCAATGCTGTAGGGCTCAGAGACCAGGGTAGATCTGTTAAGGACAACGCCATCATTGCCTCTCCCCATGCACTGGCTGATAACAGTGGCAAGCTGGAGAGCCTTGGTCTTTGTCCCTCTAGAGGCACTGAGCTCCCACCTCATCCCCCTCTTCCCACATTACTAAATTATCTCTGTCTTTTATTTCACCCTTTGTTGTACTCCTCAAACTGGTGATTGGTGATATTGACCAGGTTTTCAATAGCCAATGGACTCTAGGCTCTATAATTACAAAAGCACATGCCATTGAAGATTGTGTTTCCGGACTAGGGAGATAGCTCTGTGGCACAAGTGCCTGCCAGGCAAGTGCAAGGTCGTGAGTTTCAACCCCAATCCCAAAAGCAAACATAAAAAAAAAGGATTACATTTCTACTTGTGAAAACACAATGTGAAGTTTCTATTATAAGGCGATTTCTGAATACTTTCTACAATGAAGTAATACACTGATTGCAAATAGGTTTACATGGGTCTAAGAGGGTAGATGGAAAGTCAAGGGTGTATGTATGTCCTATGCATCTGGCTCTGGGATTTGGTCCTTAACATGACACACAAAAAGTAGCCATTTATCAGCATTTTGGGGAGTGGTACCAGGAATTGCTCTCAGGATCTCCTGTGTGCCAGGCAGGCCCTGTGCCACTGAACTATATCCCTGACCCTTTTTTTTTTTTTTTTTTTTTTTTTTGGCAGAACCAGGGATTGAGCTCAGGCCCTTGCACTTGCCAGGCAAGTGCTTATTCTACTGAGCTATCTCCCCGGGCTCCCTAACACTTGTATTAGCACTTTAATATTAAGAAGCAATATTAGATACTATTGGATGCTGAAAAACCTTGATTTAAATTCTACTTTTGACCTTTCTAATTTTACAACCTTGAACAAGTCACTTAATTTCATTACCATATTTTAAAGGATCACAAAAATAACTGCTATATATAGTGCCTTAAAAATTAGAAATGTCATTTGTAAAGAAATCAGGAAAGCATGACAACTTGCCTGATTCTGTGTGATTCTCATTCTCTCTCTCTCTCTCTCTCTCTCTCTCTCTCTCTCTCTCTCTCACTGTCTATCTTTTTGAGAAAAGATCTTGCTGTGCAATCCAGGCTGGCCTTGAGCTCACTAGTCTCAAACTCTAAGTGATCCTCCTGCCTTAGCCTCCTAACTGCTGGAATTACAGATGTGTGCCACCACACCAGGCTCCCCTAACTCTCTGGTATTTTTTTTAAAGGTATTTAGGATTAAACTCATGGCTTTTGCACTGAATGATATCCCCAAAGTTTTCATTTTATTCTATTTTTATATGGAGACAACATCCTATCAAGACATGAAGTAGCCCAGGTTGGGCTTGCAATTTGCAGCCTCTGGTTTCAGCTTCCCGAAGAGCTGGGAGTACAAGTGTGGGCCTCTACACTCAGCTTTGCCTCACATTTTACCCAAACTATCCCAGCTATGAGAGTATTGGAAACACATTATTTTGGATAATAAGCATGATAATGGACAAGGAAACCACCTGAGTTGTTTAACAGGTGTGCAGTTAATCCTACCACTGGAACTGATGCTTATTTATAAATTGTTCTACAGGTATATCTTTGTCATTTGGAGGCTTGCGTGCTTCACGGGCTGTTTTTTAGGTGAGTAAAATTTCCTCCTGTGGTCTCACTTTGCTATAAGGTACAGGGAGCCTAGTCAAATATATGTCTTGTAGGAACTGTGTCTTACCATTTAGTTATGTTTTTTTTTTTCATACACAGACACGCTTGGAAAAACGACTAAGATTTTCTTGTCAAAATATTTTCCCATGTCCCAATATTCCAAGTCTCTTAAGCAAATCCACTATTTACAATACAGCTGTTTTAATGGCATGTTTATGAAAATACATTTCCTCATCACGATTTCCCCATGGACTACGAAGCAGAATGTGAAACTCTGTTGGTAGATATGAGATGAAAGGCAAGTTCAAGTGTATATCAAACTGTAGCTGAGGAACTGAGATTGCTTTATAAGCCTCAATTAGGCCTCATACCACCCCCGTGAGGCAGCAAAAAAGTATTAGGTGCCTTTATGGAGACACAAACTTAAAACTTACAGGGAGGTTAATCAATTTGCATCAAAAGCCTTATAGTTGTTCTGTGGTGGAGCTCGGAACAACACAGAATTTCTTCCCAGGGAGCAACTTACCTTCCTTTATTTGTCTGATTATGAGAGTGTATGAAATTCCTGGAAAAATTATGATGAATGCTCAAAAGAAACCCCTGAGAGAGGATTAGCATTTGTTTCCCAGTTTAGTAAATGAGTGATTTGTTTTTCACGCAAACGCAACAGCACCTTTCATTGTTTTGCCAAATACTTAGGCAGAAATGACCCCGTAGAGGAGGCAGAAAAGAGAGGAGAACAATTCAGGAATTAGGATGGCAATTAGTGGAATATTTCCTTTTCTTCCTTTTCGCCTCCTTTTGCATAGCAACCTGCACAGATATTGCACGCTAGAGGGCACTTGAGGAAGAAGAAAAAAGCCTGCGTATCCATCTAATAGGACCCTTCGTCTGTGCAGGCTGCAGACAGCAACCTAAAAGCAGTAGCCCGTTTTCCACATGGCAGCATCTGTAATAGACAGACAAAAAAATCCTCAGACAGCATTATGCAGTTTTGACTAACAACGAAACCTAGCTCGCTGTCTCTATAATGTTATTTCCTTTCAATTTTCTGGGAGCATTTGTTGAATGCAAATAGATGTGGTTTACTCTGTAATAAGCAACTTGAAAACAATCCAAACTATAAACTCACCTTATACATAATGAGATGAGTGTTCTTCCCTCCTTGCACCTTTATTCACCTATAGATCTGCATGATGTGTGAGTGTAAGTATGTAAGTTTTAAGTGACGGTAACTTTCTAAATAAGAATCAAATTTAAATTTCATTATATAGAAATAAGAAATACAATGTACTCATGTGAGTTCTCCATCTCTTTTCTTTTTATATTTCCTTCTTTCACTCTCTTTCGGAACATAATCTGAATTTTTTAAGAAATACTCCTCCCCTTGTCTCCAAAGTTAAACAAGTAGTACCTAGAATCTCAATCCAGTTACAATTCTCTTTCAGGATAAACAAAACAAAACACAGAGCTAAACCCCTCCATATGCAGCCCACAGAGCCTGGGCTGGCTCATTTGATAACTTTGTGCCAGTCCCTTTAAAGCTATCCGCACTCCCCTCCCACCCACATTTTCTGTCAAAAGCTGAATTGGAGCTTATCTCTTCCCTGGCACCTGGGAAGATGGGAGATAAAGCCATTTTGAAGACCTTCTCCCCAATGTTCACAACACAGATGTGGTTTTCAGAAAGTGTTTCCATGTCCATTTATAGGAAATATAATGGCAAGCTGAAGATTAGTAATTACAGTAATATTCAGGGATACGAGCCTGATTTCAGGAACAGCGAAAGCCAGCATCTATGAATGGGAGAGTATCACAACCCTGAACAACAAGCTCAGAGGTGATTTTGCTACAAGAATTCCTAAGCACCTAAAGGATAGTTAGTTTCATTCCATAGTAAATGATGGTGCAGTAACTGCATGATAAACATAGCGTACTCACAGTTTCCTTTATTATTTAAGACAATATTTTGTCTTTAAAACATTCCAGAATTAAAAAAAGAAGAATGAGTATGATGCAACCTTTTATTCTTTCTCATATTTTCACGTATCACTGGAGAAGGAAATTGCTTATTTGCAAAGGTTCTCAAAGTTTAGCAGGCAGCAGAATTCCCTAGAGTATCTGTTAAAACCCAGATTTCTGAATTCCATAAGATTTAGGATCCAAAATTTGCATTTCTAACAAATCTTCAGAAAAGGCTCAGGCAGAAAATGGTCCAGGGATCACAGGTTGAAAACCACTGGCTTATTAAAGAAATCCCTTATAATTACTCACTTGTACTTTATTTGAGTACCGTCACCTCTTTCAGTGATTTTAGTGAGAAATTGGCTTAAAACAAACTCATAAACTTTAAGAAAAAGTTACCCTAAATTTGTTCAAATATTTTCATATTGTTCAAAACACTTCTGTAATTTCATTATTGTTATGACTTATGCTCCAATATTGAAATTCAAAATAAAATTTGAAATGTTTAATGCATAATATCAGTTGTTACACATTGCTTCACTCCCAATAAGCTCCCAATAAAGGACATAGTTTCAGATCTCTTTAGCCTAATGAAATGTTTTAAAAGGACTGCACTAGTAGACCAGTGTTAAATAACTATTGGTGTTGCATTCATGTTTTGGCTTTTCATATAGTTCAAATTCTTATTTTTTTCATTTGAAAATCAAACATCCTTGCCAGGTATCACATTATGCAAACCCTTATTTCATGGAATTCAGACTCCTGGACCCGACTCAATATATTTAGAAAGACATTCCCCAAATTCATTAGTTTATCCAACCAGGCTGAAAATTCTCAGCAATCACAACATTGCAAAAATATTTTATGTTGTATTAGTTTCACTTCTTAAATGAGGGAAAGCTAAAGGATTAGAACTGAAAATGCTTGTTTATAAGGTAGCAAACATTACTAACATATCCTGGTTTTACCTTTTCCTGCTTCATCTACACACCAGTTGGCTCGTCTGGCTCCAACTAACCACCAATCAACTGGCCAATTGGCTTGCTGTTTCTCTTAGTCACTATTATAACAACAATTCTAGACAAAGTGAAGACAAGAAACTGTCTTTTTGTACACGAAGTCTGCATCTCATTCACTCTCAGTTACCATAGATACACCTGCAAAACTGGCTGCTTATCATTGAAATCCAGGCTAGAGACATCCTGCCTCAGCCCACTTTAGCATTAATGCCAAGATAATTCTGAACGGGGTTGCTCATCTCTTCTGAACTTCTCCTGACTATACTCCTGCCCTATGAAGTAATCCCTCAGCCATCCTCCCCTGCAATTCTCCAAAACACTTGTGTTTCTGATAGCCATGCCTTAAAGCCTGTGTAGCATCTCCTTGGTCCTCCTGAAAGGCGAAGGTGCTACAGGCTGTCACGGTTGTGACGTAACACTGCATCTATCATGAATGGGTGGAAATGTTAAAGAGGTAAGCGCCTGTCTTGTAGCATCCATGATTGTTTTAGAAATATCCTTATAGGAATTTTTAACATTACCCTAATCCTCTTTCACACTTCTTAATCACCCAGACCTCTTTCAAGAATTTGTCAGGAAATTTTTGCTGCAATATTTCAAACAGATTAGCAGATGTAGGTAAAAAAGTTATTGTAAATTGTGGAGAATCTAAAATGAAATGAAGACGGTCTTAGAGAACAATAAGTATGGACAGAGCAAGACAAAGTGGATATCCTAACCTAAGATAGGTACTCCAGTAAGGAGATTCTGTCTCTTCAGTTTGTCAGCATAGATGCCTTTCTTTTCATTTTTCTAAGGAAAATGACATACAAGAATATTGTTTAACACTTTCACTGTCTTTGGACATGAGTTTACTTGTGACAGTCTCCAGGCTTCTGTGAGGCATGACCTTTCCTTAGCTCTAATAGATGTAAAAAAGTACTCCAAGGAAAGGTTTAGGCCACTTATTCAAAGTGAAAATAAATGTCTGAAAATTAAGCACAAAATAAGAGGCGATCTATCTCTTTGTCCACTTGGGACTGTCTAGTCTAACAGTAGTTACAATTTGATGGAGGCTTGACTGCTGTTCTTTTTATTCCAAGACAGAATTAACAAAGTCCAAAATACCCTGCATACAGTATGAGGAGAGAGACAGACAGACAGACAGACAGAGACAGAGAGAGACAAAGACAGAGAGAGACAGAGAGACAGAGAAAGAGACAAAGACAGAAAGAGACAGAGAGAGACAGACAGAGAGACAGAGAGAGAGAGAGAGACAGAGACAGAGAGAGACAGAGAGAGACAAAGAGAGACAGAGAGAGAGAGAGAAAGAAAGAGAGAGTGAGAGAGAGAGCAGTTACATAGTGACTTCCTATGGGGAAAAATATCTCCTGGTTCTCTTAATTTCTCCCTCTGAAATAATTCATCAAATTCGTTGGTCAGTATGGCTAGAATATGAGACAGATATCAGACCTATAGTCAATATTCTTTTCAATATTTTGCAGAGGGATGTTATATGCAGTACAGAAGATTCAAATTTGCATAAATATTATAAGCATATTGTGCCTGTTTTCCCATTCTGTTCACTGTGTCTCATTAATTCGAGTCAGACAGTACAAGCTCTACAGACCATGTGTCGGGTCCCCTGCACCCTCTACCCTTCTGCTACTGCTCTGTCCCCAGATGGTAAAAATTCATTCTCGGAACTCACATCAGTGTGCAAGGGATGAACTAAATCGGGCTCTCCAGTAAAGGAGAGTTTCTTTTCTAAGGTGAGTGATCATTTGTCTTCCATTTCAGTAATTTTGTTAAAAGATGCTCAAAGCTGCAGAATTGTTCTTTCTCCCTTTTAGGCTCAAATAGCGAAAAAGGAAAGGCATTTGGACCTCCCCATTCATTCTCCTTCCTGCAGGGCTTGCACATGGCGTGACCGGCTCTCGGGATCTAAGCGGAGCCCACCAGGAAGGGCCGCAGAAGGCGGTGGAACAGGTCCGGGAGGGTGCCCCAGAGATTTGGCCGGCGCGCCCCAGGGAGACTTGGCTCCCGCCCCCCAGCACCCTGCTAGTTCGGCTCTACTTTACATGCACTCCCGTCACGCCTGTCCAGAAAGTCCCTCATCCCGCCTTCCCGAATGAGTTAGAAGCCCGAGCCTTAGGCGTGCACTCGGCTCCGTGACCAGGAAAACGCAACCTCTAAACCAGTAAGCCAGGTGCACCCCGGCAAACACCCCAGGCTGCACTCCAGCGGCCCCCGGAAAACAGCAGGCAAACTGCGCACACGCCTCCCTCTGCCCTGGCTAGTCCTCTTCCTCTCCCGGCAAACAGGTGAGGCTCAGAAAGACGCCCTCCGAGGTACCGCCAGCCCCAGTGCTCGGGTGAGACCCGGGTAAAGAGCCAGCGCGCGGGTGCCTCCTCCGCGTTCGGTCCGGGATGACCGCCCCCTCCGGCGGCAGCTGGGCCCTGGGCGAGACGCGCGCTCGGCCCGCCAGGGCGCATCTTCCAGCCGCGGCTCGGGCGGCGGCGGCGGCGGCGCGCGGGGCGTGCTCGCGAGCGAGCAGCGAAAAGTTGTGCGCCCACTTGGAGGGAAGAAAGGGAGCGGAGAGCGGGCGCGCGGGAGCAGGGGCGGGGGCGGGAGGGGGGCCGCTTGCACGAATCTCCAAGTGGTAGACCTGCCTCTGCGCTCTGCCCAATGAGATCCGTCAGGGGAGGCACCCGGCTCACTTTTCCACATCACTTCACAGTTACATTTGGCAGGCAGGCGGGCTCGCACGCCGGAGCGCTCAGCCCAGAATTCCAGGATTTATTTGGAATCTCCCTGGCTCCTCCGAGCTCAGCCGCCGCCGTCGCCGCGGGATCGTGCGCTGAGGGGAGCGTCGGTGCTCCGGCTGCACTTTGGGCTGCGGACACCCGGAGCCCGGCGCGCCCGCCGCACGTCCCCGCTCTGAGATCCGCAGCTCCGAGAGGCATGAACGGAAGCCGGAGGCGCCTGCCCAGCGCTCGGGGACCGCTCCGCACCGGGCGTCTGCACGAGCCGACCCCGAGCCCCTCCAGCAGTCGGTGAACCCGAGGAGGCTTGACACCCACCGCCGCGGACCCCCACGAGAGTAAGTATTCCCCACACCCCAAATTCTTTCATGCCCCGAGACCCAACAGGGAATTATTTTTTTAGAAATTCCCAGGACCCCTTCGGACACCTTGCGCACCTCCTTCCCCACGGATAATGGATGGGGTTTGGTGGACTGGACACAGGCAGGCTGCGTCTCCTTGGACGATGACCAGGGCCGGTGGGGACGTCTCAGGCTTTTGCCTAACGGTTCTGGCAAACTGCTCTGGTAGCAGATCTTGAGGAGTCCGAGGCTCCAGGCTGCGCTTCTCCGGGTTCTGGGTTCTTTTCATGCTGTGCAGTCAGTCGCGGGCGATTTCGCCGCCTGCGGACTCGGCTCGGCGCCGCCGCAGCCGCGAGCCTCCACTGCGGGGTCCGTGCGGGGATGGGAAGCGCCCGCCGCCTGGCGGGAGGAGGCGCGAGCCCGCGGCGAGCGGGAAGCCGGAGGGGCGGGAGGCGCCCCCAGGCTGGGGCTCTGCGCTTCCCGGGCTCCCGGGCGAGGGAGGGCGACCCCAGCGGTGGGGCCGCTGGCCGGGGCTCCGAGCCCACAGCCCCCGCGCCAAGGCTTTCCCACAAGTGGCTGCTCCAGCCTGGGGGCGCGGCGGCGGCTGCAAACTTGAGGGGCTCTCGAGCCCCCTCGCGGCTGCACCTCTACCGGGACGCTGCCCCGCGCCCGCGCAGGACCCCCGGGCTGTAGTCCCAGAGCCTTTCGCAGCGATCGCGGAGGCACCTGAGCTGGGGTCTCCTCACCGGGAACCCGCAGAGCACCGGGGAAGCTGCGCTTTCTGAGCCATCTCTCCGCTCCCCATCCGCGAACCCCTTGGGGGAGTGGATCGCGCCCCTCCCGGGTGGAAGGCAAAGGGGGCTGTTGCGGTCCCTGGGTTTTGCCGCCTCATAACAGGTTTCCAGGGCAGCCCAATACGTCTTCAGGCTTGGAGACTGAAAACGCGCCTCCGCAAACGTTGATACCAACAGGTATCCACGATTTCCTCCTCTTTACCACTCCCCAAAACCAAGTCATCCCCCACCTAATCTGGCAGAAACCTTAAAGTTTCGCGGGCGCCGACCCTTCCCGCAGGCACGAAGTCCGCGGCACGTCCCGCGCTAGCCCGTTGCCTCCGCCGGCGGAAGTGGCAGCTGTTTGCTTGGGTTGCTAATCCTAAGAAATCAAACAACATTAATTGTTTATTGTTGGGAGTGCACAACATTAGTCCGCAATGGACAATCTGGCTGGGAGCTGCTACTTCAGCTCCAGTTAAAAGAGATTATAACCCAACAACGGGAGGGAGAAAATGCCCTTTCAACTTTGCCACCGTTTCCTGAAGATTCTGCAAGAGTTTGCTCTTTAGGGGGCATGATCCAACAATCCCTCCAGCGCCGAGCCCCAGATCAGAGCAGCCGCTGTTTTGCTGTGTGCCGGCTTCTTTGCGTTTGTGGGCTGACAGTGGGGAAGAGGGTGACGCCAGAGAAGGTACGTGAGAGCAGTGTGTGCGCCTTGGCTCCAGTACCAGGCAGACAGGGGGACTGGGGCTTGAAGGGGGCGTTTTGAAAGCACCGGTTCTCTTTATAACATTCCCAATAGCCTTCGCAATGGTTAAAAACCCTCCCTGGGCTGTCACCTCTGGTTTCATTATGGAAGCATTTCAACTGGAAAACTATATGTGGGAAAGAGATATTTATGTAAGATTTGAGAGCGGGATTTTCCATCCATTCAGCCTGGCTACTCTACTTCACTGCATGCAAAATGAGCCCTGTCGTTCATGCTAAACACCACTGAAATTTCTCCCTTGCCCTCGCCTTTCATCAGTTCTGTCCAGTTTTTGCAAGGACCTCTCTCTCTCTCTCTCTCTCTCTCTCTCTCTCTCTCTCTCTCTCTCTCTCTCTCTGGTTTTTCGAGGGTTACATTTTTTTCTCCTCAAATACAGTTCTCCATAATCATGTTCAGTTTTTTTCTGTCTTTGAGCTCTATGGTTGATAAACATTCTAGAGCTATGCATCATATTATTTAATAATACTGACGAAACAAGTCTGTACTTCTGTCTTACCAATTCAAAGCTACTATTCAAAGCCGCATAGTCATTTCCTATACGAGCAGTCTCAGGAGTTCTAAGATCACCTTCGATTTTGTGATTTTTTCTCTTTTTTTCTTTTCCTGAATTTGGATGAGGGTTAGCAGTTGAGGGAAACCCCTCGGGAAAAGAGAGGAGCCTTCACAGCTCTTGCAGGGATTACTTCATTCAGGGCTCATCCATGGAAGTTCTTGGTCCTCGTTTTGATCCACACAGTACCCAAACAATTGTGAAGACATGCTGATGGTCACAAACAGGGGAGATGATACAGAGGTGTTAGCTAGTGATCTCTGAAAGCTATGCTATAATGCTTTTATTCAAACTTTGTAACCCCTAAACCATTCCTTACATTCCGCATTATCATCATTACTATTATAAACTCAATGCGTTTGTCCAATAATCTTTAGGCTCTTGGAATATTCAGGAAGACTTCTGATAGGGAAATCTGTATACCCAAAAAGAATGATTTTTGGCTATGTTTCTGGTACCTGGGATGCAACTCTTGAGTTCTTGAAACTATATACATTTGGCTGAAGAACAGACTATTCTAGAGTGGCCTTCACTAGAAAAATCAGGTCAATTTACCTGCTACATGCATATTAATGCAATAGGGAAGGAATCTTTATTCTGCAAAATTATCTTATTTTAGCATTTATTTAAAGATGGAGTCAAGACAGCATTCATCTATCAGACTGTCTCAACTTAACAAAAGTTAAACAAAGTGAGACTGAACAACGTTTAAATAATTAGTGATGGCATGATCCATGTCAAAAAAGAAAAAGAAAAGAAAATCAGTTCACAATTTTCTTAAATCCTGCTCAGAGAGACGGAATAATCCAGGTTTGAACGTATTTGTAGAGACTGGTCTATGATTATACTCATCATGTAGCGTTCCTTGGAAACTATGCTAACATTTAAGATCTGATACTTCCTGCTCACACGAAGGATCACACTACTGGAGCAATGAGAGGAAGTTCCAAAAGATTAGGATATAATGACTTTATTTAAGAACTTGTACCTTTGGGATTTGCCTTCCAGATCCTTCTATTCTCTACTGGTGGGACAAAAAAGGACAAGCTCATTTTGAAAAGTTACTGTCCCTACTTCAGCAACTGTTCAAAAAGCTTACCTGTATAAATAAACCTTTTCAAAGAAAAAAAAAAAAATAATGACCATTAGTTTTCTGCTTAAAAATGCCTTGCCTCATGACTTTAGCAATCAATTTCAACAAATTTTCCATACAAAACCAAAAGCTTACAATGGATAAAAGGACCCTTAATTTCTTTTTTTTTTTTTCTTTTTCCAGCCATTTTTCTGGCCCATCAGCAAAGTTTTGCATCTAAGTGAGAGGACAAACACAATCAGAGCAGCCTTTTAACTAGAGGTGCAACTGAAGGTCCCAAGTCTTGCTTCTGAATATACTGTGCTCTGCGGTCCTGCTAATACTGGTTTCAGTAGTTTTTTTATTTGTTGATGAGTTATTTGGTGAAGCAGAAGTAATAATACAGTTTTACGTTTTGCATTCAATATTTTTAGCATTTATAAATCAAATAAGACTGACTTTGCTTTTTCAATTAGAAAAAGTTCCAAACTTTCATGTATTATCCACTTCTTACAGGATCCATATAAACCAAGAGAGGATCTTATTGCATCTATTATGAGTCACGCACACACACACACACACACATACACACACACACACACACACACACATATGGGTGTGTACCATGCACATATGCACGCACATACTGTCATGGAAGCACATACCCAGATTACATCCTGGAAATGTGTGCAGATAACCAACTTATTTACAGGTGAAGTATGGAAATTTTATCCTGCTTCCTTTGCAGTTTAATTTATATGAGATGATTTGATTTGCCTTCTTTAGTACTCAGATTTCTATATTGATCACTCATTTAAGAAATGTTAGTCTGTAGTACTGGATATTTCTCCTCAGTTCTTCTATGTGAATAGTTATGAAAACAAACAATGAAAGAAAACAGTTTCTGGTGGGCAAAAGCCATCACCTGGTCACTCGGTCCTTTCTCCTTTCATTCTCTCACCTGCAGTGCTCCTGGGGCACTGTGGGTTCCTGTCTCATTTCTGATGAATCCACAAGGAGAAATTAGTTGAACCTGGAAACTTTGAAAGGCCAGCAGTGGAAGAAGTTCAAGGCACACCTTTAGCTTCTCCAGCATGTTGCTGTGAGTCAATCTCTACTGCCACATCATAAGAAAGTGCCCGGGCCGAGGCTGATTCCACTCCGTATCACATCTCAAGCTTTTGTTTCCTGAGTTCTAAATGTCTCATGCTACTCCCAGTCGTAAACTTCACTCATTTAATTCTTGCCTATAAACATCCCTTGTTAAACAGTTCCTTGGGTAGGTATAAATATGTATTTTTTTGATTTTCTGTGTCTCTTTGGAAGATACCTTGAAAGAATAGCACTTGTATTTATAACCTTCAAGAACTTTCCTGTTCTGTCCCCCTCAATAAAGATAACTAGAAATGCCAGAAAGGTGGCTGGCCCAGAGCCAAGGGCAGAGTTAGTGCCCAGTAAATATTTATTTAATGCATTAACAAATTAGCAGAGACAATGCCATCCACCCCCATTTTTAGTATGCTGTTTCCATCAAAGAAGTGGGAGAGAATACTGTCGTATCCACTGTCCAATACTGGAACATTTTTACCACAATGTGCTTTGCAGAAATTTCATAAATCCTCCTAAATTTGTTTCTAGACACAGCTTTTCTCATTTTTAAAGATCAATTTTATCCATGTACTGAAAAGTATGGTTTTCTTCCTTCACAATCACTTTTTAAATGATATGGGAATGTAAAAAATGACATAATTCACCTTTGTAAAAATGAGAATGCCTCCAAGACTAGACTTGCATCACAGAATGCTATTAAACACAGTGTGATACACAGTTGTATTTTATTGGCAAAGTGCTCTAATTGTGGAATCTCTATAGGAGTAGCACAGTGATTGTACCTTTCCTTTGGTAGGAAGGTATAGAAACTAACCAGAGGGAGCAAACCTCCTCTTACTTTCCTTTCTGCAGCCTACTCTTTCTTTTTATTTAATTGATCTCTTTTTCATATTACAGTGAACAGTTCATGCTAACTTCATCTGAAGGGCAGTTTGGGTGTCTAGGGAGATAATTCCATGTTCCTCTCTACCGCTGTTAATAAACAGGGTGACTGGCCCATACGTATATACCTGAGATAAAATACGAAATCAGATAAAATGCTTGTGTGGGTGTGTTTACTGATATTTAGAGCATGTTGAAAT